>JACXIK010000020.1:0-25850 GCA_014737385.1 Bombus superbus
AGTAAATGCAATCGAATTTACACTACGAAAAAGAAAAACCACCAAATATCCAGCTGAATGGCACCCACATAACACAAACAAAGCAAGTCACTAACCTAGGACTCCACTTAAACTTACAGCTTACATGGAAGCAACATATCAAATCGACTATAGACAGAATACGGATAAAAAGAAAGCAGATGTACTGGCTAACTAGTCGGAGCTCTAAACTAAGCACTGAAAATAAACCAAAAATATACAAAATTATAATAAAACCTATTTGTACGTGCGGAATACCACTATGGGGGACAGCAGCAATGAGCCATATGAATAAATTAGAGTCGTTACAATAAAAAGTAATAAGAACAATATTCAACGCCCCATGGTGTGTCAGAAATGAAGATTTACGAGAGGACCTAGAAATTCCAACGGTCAAGGAAGAGATCGAAAGGTATGCAAAAAAATACAAAAAAAAATTGATGTCACACCTAAACCAGCTGGTTGCTGAAACAAACCAAACTCTCATAACACAAAGACTAAGGAAGAATCACTCTACTGACCTCGCTAAAGAAATAGAGTAAGCAATCTGGAAGATGAAATCCCGCTGGGGGTAACCATCCACATGTTTGTTTTTCACAACGATACAAGAATTTACCAAATGTCCTGTTGGACAAATTGTAAAGAACAAATAAAATAATAAAAAAAAAAAACGTGATAATTATTAAAACAGGGTCAACGTCACTTAACGTCCTCGTCATTTATCGCTGTTTATCAGAATTAATGATCACACATGTACGCGACTGAAGCGGCGTAATGCGTTCATTAATTCGGCTGAATGGTATTTTTCGCGATACCAAAAGACCGTTGAAATATTCTTCCTCTTCGGAGTTATTTTTTTAACTTTTTCTTTCTCCTCTTCCTTCTTTTTCCTCCTTTTTTTCTTTCTTTTTACGTGTCGCAAATCAACTGTGTCACAAACTTTAAAGTGTTCTTCAAAATATCTATACATATACTGCATTATACTTTCTTTATGTCATTTTCAAAATATGACCTCGTTGAGTATTTCAGAAGTACAGAAGGTTTTGGAATATTATTTTTAGACCATTTTAATGGTAGTTTTATCCCAATATATAATTTTTATAAATGTCACAAATTACCAATATTTACCAACAAATCGTGATGAATAGAAAGAAATATATATTTTTTAATGTTACATGTAACATAATCTATATCAAGAAACGTTTACCTAAATATCGTCGATAGTTGTCAAGATTTTATCAGATAAACAAATTAGCCAACGCAAAATATGTCATAACCTTAGTAAGCACATGTGATCGAGTTTTATTAACTGATACAAATAACGACGTGATGGGTGAGGAAGGTTCGATAGGTTACAAGGAAACGGATCCTGAGACTGGGAGTCATGGAGAAGTGTTCTACGATCAGTGCGCTAAGATCAGTATCCTTCTGACGGTAGCAATTATAGACAATCGACGCGCAACACGAAAGTGTACAAGACGACTAATTAAATAAAGATTTTACCATCTGACCTCTTACATACACGTCATCCAATTTACCTCTCTACATTTCCTTTAGATTTCTACACCGCAAACTTATTAATTTTAAAAACGATCATTATTGCTTTCCCATTTTCTTCTTACATACATTTTCAAATCTTAACATCCTGTCAAACATTTTGCACCTTTTCAGATTAATTAAATTCTTCGTCAGTTAACGTGAAAATCTAAAACCGTTCGCAGAATTCTAATTACCGTCGCAGCCTATTTCGTATTCACTAGGTGAAATATACTATGTTGCATTTGATATGCGTTCATATTCGGGCACATACACTGTTTTTACGCGCTATCGCGTTATACATCAATGCGCACTTACTGCTACTACATGGAAGGTTTTAGCAGAGCCGTTAACATCACTTAATATATCAATCCACAAAAACGCGTTCCTCAAACCGCGACGCTGGTCAATAAGTTGCGCGAAACAAACGTTCGAAAGTAGCAGTCGCTATTTCATCGTGATGCGATATAATGCGTTCTCTGATATACCATTAATATGCGATTGTTGCGGCTTCCATGCGTATGATAAAATTTCTCTTTTCTTTTCTTTTTCACGGCACGGGCGTCAAATGGGAACTTGGTTCCATTAGTTTATTATGTTGCACGGAAAAGATTGCTATCGAAAGTTTTTGTCAAATTTGTTGTTTCTCGCGTGATAGCAGCTCTATATATGCAAATATAATACCTTACAGGAGGATAGAAATGCGTAGTTCATCAACGAAATACTTTGAACAAGAATTAATTGCAACCATTGGTTGAAATATTAGAATACATCATGCGAAAACCGTATATCTACCTGTGCGAATTCGATTTAACAGTTAACAGAGATAAAAGAAATCGACTTTTTAGAAGCTTTGTTGAGAAAACCATTGATACTGCGAAACCAGATGTTCTTGGTGAAATATGTATAAAATCAGTTATAAATTACTTAAATTACAAGAATGAAACTATTGAATGAACTATTTTCATGTTAATTCTTTCTATTATTTATTGGATAGCGTACAAGTTTATAAACCTTTTGTGCGATGTAATCTTTATTAGCATATAATCTAGCATGAACAAACAAAAATGGAAGAATTGTTGCAATTCTCTACGAATCCATCTAAGTATCTTTTTGACGGATACTTTTTGGATAAGTGTGTTTAAATTGGTTAGGAATAATCTTGAATATGTTTGAGAAAATTAGGTTGATGATCAAACTCATCAAGTTTTCCACTTACTTCTTATTGTTTCGATCTCTGACATGTTTCATTAAATGGATTGCAACTTTTTTATTTCTGGGAAGTCTTCCTTAAACTATTTGAAGCACATTCTTTAAATACTTGTTATTTATCGAAAAAAAGTTGAGATTTTGAACTTTTTACGTTTGTTAATTTCTTATACATATATACATACCATGGAAAACTGTGAAAAGATTAATAAGGTAAAATTTCAAAAGAATTGAAGTATTTAGAGTAAAACATTTATTCTGAATTACGATGCAAACATAATAAGAAGAAATTGTTTCGAACAAGAGGTTTTGTGTGCAATTGACATAAAAATCTTATAATTTCAAGTCCTGTTTAGTGTTAACAGACGTAAGAAACTTAAATTAAATATACAGAGAGAAAAAATTCTCGCTGATGATCTATGACATTGAAATTATAAGAAAAGCAGTAAGTAACAAAATATATTGATTGATAAGATAGCCATAAGAATTACTAATAATTCTCAGAAGTATTCTTATTAAGTAAGTAATCGATTACCCGAAGAGTTGGGAGTTGTCGGCCACGTCGCGCTACATCGCATCGAAACTATACAAAGTCTATGAAGTATTGTCAACTGTCACAAATAAACCTTTTTTCCTCAGCACGAAAAGTACTAACAATAAATCTGTAGGAAAAGAGATTTTCCTCTTGGGTGGGTTGTAATGAGAAAAGTAATTCCAATTTAAATATATCCCGAAGTGCCGGGAAAAATAATATGCTGCGATCGCCATTGGAACTCGCGGGAAGAGGAAACTAATTCCCAAAGGTAGCTCAGTTGAATGATCTCGTGAAACATCGAAGGCAATCGATAGAAAATATTCGCGATGATTTCTTATTAGTTGAATTGGGATTAGTTTCCAAAAGGAACAAACGTTGAAATATTATCAATTGGAACAAGTTTTCGCTCTTCGCGTATCTTGTAAGATAAAGTTTGAAAATGAAACTCGGAGAATTTTCTCGACCTGAAATATGTCTTCATTATACCACATTGAGTTATTAAATAAAATAATAGCTTCATATTTATAGCTTTATAAATTACACGATATTTCTATATTTAAAAACGAAGAAAGATATCGAAGACTATAAAAACGCAAAAGCTATTAACATCTGTTTCTAAATATAATTGAATGAATTTGCCATTTAATTTAGACTACCATTATCAAAATTGTAATGTTTGCTTTACTCTCATATAGAAATACACTGCATGAAAAGTTCTAGGCAAACTTGTAAAGTCCTAACCGAGTGACAGGAATATAACAGGTCTGACTGCACACAAAAATTCAAATGCGCCACCGGAATTTGTCCCACATTAAACAGAATATAACACGAACAAAGAGCACGGTAATCGTGTGTTTTCTTTTTATTCTTCCGATGCATCTGAAATTTTTGTTGGTAAACCAGTAAGAAAATTTAAGCAGACACGCAAACACTAGGTAGTTATTATTTTCTCGTGAGGAAGCGTTATAATTTTTCGGAGAATTTGTTTATAACTAACTAATAACATTTAAATAGGCTCGTACCCTTTATTAACTCACCCGAAAAGTTCTATGATGTTTCTAGAAAATTTACCAGGCGAATTCCGTGCTTTAAAATAAACATTCGTTGTCGAACGATAGTAATTTGTCTATTACGATAGAACGATATTTCTTTCCTGTGTTACATGGTAAGAATATAAAACTATATAAGAAAAAGAATCTCGTATAGCTCTGAAATATGCAAATATATCGCAAGATTTTACAACCAACTCATTAGTTGGTTATTAGAATGATATGCTGTCTGATTTTATTTTGAGCTATGTAATTCCCTGTGAGAAGATTAATAGGCATATAGTTGAAAATAATGGAGGAGAACATTTTGTTTTCTACTATATTCTATTGCTTTTCCTAATGTGTTTGAAATAACCTTCCGAGTACATCGGTAAATGAAAAGTTTATCCAGATAATACTTAGTCCCAATGCGAGTTTCGCCTAATATAGTTCGTATAAATCTTTTGTTGAGATCAATAGTGTATCAAGCAAAACGGTTCCAAATGACATTAGCAATATTAATTTTGTACAAATAACTACAACTGCGTCTTTCAACATAAGACATTTGTAACACAGATTTAGATTATGACAAAGATGAACTAGAAGATTCTATATCTATTATATCGTAGAAGAAGTAGAACAGTCGATTACACAGTGATAATCATTTCATTGAAACAAAGAAAAACGAAGAAAGTGGAGAGATAATCAAATTAAAGTAATATGATAATAACAAAGAACAATTGGTTTAATTTATTTGTCTGTTCCCTATAATTTGGGAAGATATTCAATGATTGCCTGCCGCAAACTTTGAGTCTCTCGAATAACTAGGGAAAATGTTCACCCTTATTCCATTGAAGACAAGGAGAGTAAAGATTGGTGGATTGGGGAAAGGCGTTAGAAGGCTTGGAAAAGGAAATTAAATAGATAACATTTGCCATCGTAAGGAGGCAGATCTAATCAGATGCTGCCGCGTGAGACAATTTCATCCCCTTTTAACGAGCTACGATATATTTAACGTTTACTCGCAGACATCATCCAAAGGCCAAAAAGCCAGCTAAAAGAGGACGATGTAGATTCCTCGTGATATCCCTGCTCTCCTTTCGCGTGTTTTTACGTAAATGCATGCGCTATTTCGTTTTACAGAGAAAACTAGTAGTCTGAGGTCCATTGCATACCATTGCTTAACACCATGAAATTGACGGGACATTTTTTCAGAAATTTGCAAAGATGATTAGAATAACTGTTAACCACCGGGCAGCTGTTTGAGACATCGAATGGCTAAGTACGGTGCCGCTGACAACCCGAACGTCACGGTATTGAGTTGATAGGTATCAACTTCTCCATCAGAGTTGCGCCATAAAATCTGTTGGTACTGTCGGTCTTCCGGGCGCACTAGGAATTGCCTGTACATCTTTTCGATGTCTCCTGTAAGGACGTATTGGTGAGATCGGAACCTTAATAGGATGAAGAATAGGTCTTCTTGGAGTTTCGGTCCAGTGTGAAGAATGTCATTCAAGGATACTCCGATGGTGCTTGGGGCAGATCCATCAAACACGACTCGGAGTTTCGTGGTTTGGCTGGATTCCTTGATCACACCGTGATGTAGCAAGAAATACCCGTCGTTCGGGGGATGATCCGTCGCGATCTTCGTCATGTGCCCTAAATCTAGGTATTCTTGAATTACGGCGCGATAGTCGGCTTTGAACTGTTTGTCCCGTTGAAACCGACGACCGAGAGAGTTGAGTCGCTTCATCGCCATGGCCTTGGAGGATCCAAGTGAAGTAATCGTTTTATTAAATAGAAGTGCGACCATGTATCGTCCTTCGCTGGTGCGTTGAACGTGACCTTTAAAATGTTCCTCGCATTGTCGCTCTGCTTCAGAAATGCGTGAAGTAGACGGTCCCTCGTCGAGTGAAGAGTGCCTGTTTTAACTGGCTGTTACCTTTCTATAATATAATAAATCACATGTTATTTTAAACTGCCTTAAATGGTTATTTTTAGGAGCATAAACTTGATTTATCCATGAAAAAGTAGAATTACACATTGGTAAGTATTCTTTTCTATTTCAAATTTCTTTCTTCCACTTTGCCTAAGTTTTCCAAAAGATTTAAACCACACTTTTATCTCTACTATTTACTAACTTATATATTTTATCTTTATATATATCTTATCTTAACTCGTTCCGGTTATTTATATGCGTGAAATGAGTTTTGACTTTTTTCTTTACATTTATATCTATCTTTAATCTCCAATATCTTCAATATATCTCCAATCGAATTAATTCGTAAACGTAAAATATAAAATCTATGCATAGGTACTTTGACCAATAAAAATAACGTAACAGGAGGAAAGAAAATTTTTTTAAAATATGAGATGGACGTAGTTCGAGTAATATATATTTAATGAGAAAATCGGTTATGGGAAATTATCGAATAAAAGGGAACGTGTCATATGGCGCTTAATATTGCTATCACGATTCGATATAAGCCGATTATATTCAGTAATGGTAAAGGTCTAAAGGTGAAACGAAGAGATCAATGCAATCAATAGCTGCTGTGACTTCTCGAAAGTTTTCTTTGACAGTATACCAACTATCAACGACTGTAATAACCATTAAAACGTACTAAATCCTACAATTCCATGTTATTTTCTAATTAATCTAATAAACATCGATTTAATTGTCATTCCTTTTTTAAATCAAATAAGTCGCATATTTTAGTTAAACTCCTGATCAAAAATGTGTTCAACGGCTAATAAACATGCGAACATTATGTTATTTGAGTAACATTAAATAAATAATACAGAAATAATAATCAAAGCCTCTCTAACATAGCTTCACATATTTATACGAGTATCTAAATTAATTTGAATGATTCTACGATCAATTCTTGCGAACTGATAAAAACGTAGTTCTACATTTAGACAACTTCTACTTTTTGCCTTTGACAAAACAGGGAATTAAAGCTACAAATACTTCGATTTCCCAAGTTTACAGGCAAATTTTATCATCTTCGTATTCATTTTCGAGTTTCAAATTTCTCAATCGTGTTATATTCAATAAACGTTCGAAAGACGAAATATTGCTCGTTTCAAAGTTTCGAAAAATTCTTTTCCGCGACATCCAACGCCGCGCGTTGATACAATTATCGCAATTCAAACCAATCATTGCACACAATTGGAAAACTTGAATACAATTTGCGATGACACCATTCTAGGTTGATTGAAGATAAACCACCGACTCAGTCCAAGCTTTAACCAACATCTTTACATATCAAGATTTCATAAATCTAATAACGTTAATGCAATTCTCTTCTGTTCTTTTCCCTTCTCTTCCCTTCTTTCCACCTCCCCTCCCCTCCCTTCTCCTCCTCCTCTTCTCTTCCCTTCTCTCTCCTTCCCTACTCTTCTTTTCTCTTCTCTTCTCTCAATTATCTTTCTCGTTTCTCTTGTCCGCGTTTCGGTACAAATTACCAAGTATTTTTATCCTTTGCAGGGTTGCAGTCACTGCGATTAGATTAAGTCTGAGTTTTCCTTTTCAACTCTCCCTTTTTCACTCTTGCCCCTTTTCTTTCCTTGTCGCTTATCATTTACTTTTTTTCTCATCTTTCTTTGATTTTTCGTACTTTTTCTTCGTCTTATTTCCTTTTTCTTCTCCTTTTCCTTTCCGATGTTTCCCCTGCTATCTTTTTTCAACTTTTCCCTTTCGTTCCTGCTCTTGTTTCCATCTCCCTTCGTTCAGTTCCGTTCAGCTGCTCTCTCTATCGGTCGCCATTGTTTTCTTACAATGATTTTCTCCAGGAAGCAATGCGTTGTGTAATGAAATGTGAATTACTCTGTGGTGGGAAAATGTACAAAAGGGAGAAACGACATCACGACCCTGTTTCGTTTGTAGTCATTGGTAATTAAATTAATTCGCGATACAATATTTATAAAGTATAGCATAATTCCAATATTTTTAAATTTATGTATCGTCAAAAGTCAGGTTCTTTCGTTCTTTTTCGTTTAAGAATAGACGAATTAAGTTCTTTTAAGAATTGAATGATAACAAAGTACCACTTACTTCCACTTGTCTTTGTTTTCGCCCTTTTTCTACTTTCAATCAATTCGTTCCAACTTCTTCACGCATTACTCTTTCATTTTCTGTTTTTCTTGACTTTCGACTAACTTCCAGCGAAGCGCAGAGCGCGCTTATTTTTTCATTTCCTTTTATCTTCATTTTTCACCAATTATCTTTTGCGATCATCTTCGACAATCGCTTCTCTAATCTGTCATTTGGTCCCTTTCTCTTTGTCTATTGCATACTTTCCTCTCACACACCACTTTTCTTCATTTTTCACTTTGCTATTCTAGACCTTCCTCCGTTTTTCATTTTCTTTATTCTTTTGTCCAAACTTGTTCCTAAGTTTAATTTTTCACATTGTTCCTTCATCTCCGTTATTTTGTTTATGCTTTCTCCTTAAATATTCTCCCCTTCTACAAAACTTATCGTATTCATCACTCTACTTTTTACTCTAAATATGCTATACTGTTTCCCTTTTAATTTTTTCGAAGAATTCTTTACATTTTCTTTCCCTTCTCTTTCGATTAACTCTTTAATTCTCTTTCCTTCGGATATTTACTATTTTATTAAATCTTCTTCGATGTTACTCCCTTATTTTGTTTCTCTGTATTTATATCTTCCTCCCTCAAAATCGTTTGTTTTATGATCCTTAACGCGACTCAGTAGTATCTCTATCTCTGTGGTTATTTATTACACTCGTCCAATTTCGTCGTATCATACCGTTACCTCTCAGAACCAAAACTTGATCATTTCTTCTTTCTCTACTGTGGACCTCTTCTCAACCCTTTTCTTATCTGTCTTTTCCTGTCGATCATTTCGATCATTCCATGATTCTTCACTATTATTTTCATCCTCTCATTTTTCTCTCGCCATTCTTTCTTACGACGTACAATTAGAGACTTTGGCAAATATTACTATTTATTTGGATTCAAACAGAAACGAAAGATATCAATTTATAATAATTAATCGTTCCGACTACTTTATTATTGCTACTTTAACAATAATGTAGGAAGAAATTAACTTAATTTCATGTGATAATAGAATAATATATTTAGAGATAATAGAATCATGAAGTATAAGAGAGATTATCTTGAGAAATATGTATTCGAATACGAAATAACAAATAAGATAACTAAACACTGAAATGATTCTGAGAATAATACTTTGCTCATTGAAATAGTGCGACGTGTAATTGCAGTAAGTAATAATAACTCAACAGATTTATTCGAGTTAGACATCAAATTTTGCGATATGAACGGGGTTCCACGAGAATTCTTCGAACGTGGTCCAACGCCTTCTCAAGATGGCCTGTCGTACCTTTTCTATCCTTAATTCTATTCTCGTCAATGCTACGTCTCTTTTTCTCCCGTGGCCGCGTGTTGCTCTCTGTCACTCCTGCGCTTCAGCGGACTTGCGCGCCTCATCCTGTACAAAAGAGGTCTCCTCAACGAAGGAGGACCATCGTCAGGATCCCGATCAGTTTACCGGCATCTCTCAATCCGTGAGTGCGCGTTCGGTACCAGTGATCCGTGTGCTGTTGATCACGTGCATCCACACGAGTCGCCTACTTTCGCCACTCGCGCGATCACCGTGCGATCGTGCAACCAAATAGTGAAAGAGAAAATAGGGCTACTGGCTTGTGATTTTCTGGGAGATTTGAGATATGAGGAACTTCCACGAGGATATCGGAGCAGATTTGAGATACATTCGTTTAGTCGGATAGATCTGGTTCCTTTTATTTCACGCGTGCAATCAAGAGAGGGATCAGTTTCGCGGATTGAAAGAAGATCTCCGTATGTTCGTCATATGTATGTATATTGTATATACATATTTTGTGACAAGTTGGCAATGAGAACGGGGCGAATTTTTTAGATCCATTAGAAGAATGTTTCTATATTCGGGGTAGCTCCAAAATTCAGTGAATCGCTGCGTATCGATGGAGTTGAGGATTTATGCAAGTTTCATCGAGTCTCGCGTGGAACTACGTCTCGATGCTGATAACTCGATTGTGGTTATATCAATGGAAGACTGATCACGACTGAAGAAACCATCCAACGTTTCACCGTGAGTATATTAACGCGTACAGAGAAAGAGAAAGAGAGAGAGAGAGAGAGAGTGTGTGTGTGTGTGTGTGTGTGTGTGTGTGTGTGTGTGCTCGATCCTGTTTAAACACAAGAAAAAAATTTCTTATTTTTTTACTTCGAGGCAAAAATTAGTTTATGGTATTCTTTCGCTATCCTTGTTTCAGTAGAAAACACATCATCTTTGTTCTGAGAACTACGTTTGTTAATCAATTATTCCGTCAAATCAGCTTCTTGTGTCAGCCGTTCCATCATTCGGTTAGAACGAAAAGGGTTAAACCCCTCAATCTCCAATATCGTGTGAGAGACGGGGTACATTGATCGGGCCAAACATAAACAACACGTGTGAGAGACGTGGTACATTGATCAGGCCAAACATAAACAACACGCGTGAGAGACGTGGTACGTCGATGTTATTGATTTATTATTTACTTCAAGATAATAAATCCTTCTTGTTCAATGACCAATTGGAAGTAATTATTTATCAAATATCTTGCAAAATAAAATTAGTTGTACCTTACACATACATTTACATATCAAAAGACATGTGCAATTTGCAGAACTTCGAACGCTGAGCCAAATTGTGAAATGGCTCGACGTGTGACCGATCTTGCTGTTTATTTGCGCTCGGCAAGTGTGCCTACATTTGCATGCTGACCCCAGAAACATATGCGCTAGATTATAAACTATAGGACGGAGCAACGGCTGTGGTTGATATTGCTGTATCGGAACCGGCTGTCGAATTTTTGTGAAAAGTAAAATTCCAAAGGCGGCGTAGCTGCCGCTTCGTTATGAAGCCTTCGTCTTCGTAAATTACGATAATTCAGCAATTAGTAGGAATTCCCTAATCACGGGGGATCGCGTGAAACAATATGAAACACGCCACTGCCAGCTTTTTATGCGCTCATTTCTCATAAAATTTTCTTGCCCTAGAGTCCGTATGCGCGATTATTCGTGTAATGCATATATGCGACAGAGGAAATATACCAGACACAAGGATGCAGAGTGAAATTTTGCAGCTGCTCGCATCTTGTATTTATGCTTCGATGATTCTCAAATATAATTCATGACATGATTTCGTAGGGCTGTGGCTCTAACTTAACGATGGGTTTTTAATCGTATTACTTTTGCAAGTTTATTCGCTTTTCACATGCGTTTCTTCGTATTCTCGATTGTTTCATTCTTGAAAATGTATTTGACGGCACAAGTTTGTAAATATCAACGATCCAATTGTTTTCTTCTTTTATATATGGACCTAATTAACCTTGCATCGAGGAAGTCATAATATGTCGTAAATATAGGCAAATGGAACGAATTTATTTATAACGTCACGTTACTGTAAATGTACGTGCAATTTACAAGGTAATCCATTTATTATGTATACTTATAATTGTTGATACGCAATAATCTCTATTACCATTTAAATGAAACAGAGTAGGATCATGTTCGTTGCTGAATTCAATTGTGAAACATTACTATTTATTTTACGCGAAAAACTGAGTTTCTTTAACGCAAGTTACTTTAACGCGAGTTATATCCAAAACAGGAGGGAGAAGGAAATTTTTTGTAGCAAAATCACATCAATCGGCAAATAACAAGTTGTGGTTTTGATAGAACGTCCGTATTTCCAACTGAATAATTCAATTCCCTCATTCTCAAATTATTTTGCAACATGTACAGATATTTATTATATATATTGTATAATATATATATAACTAGTAAATTGAAGCTAATTATAAAATCGATACGTACTTGTTACACGCGCAACACACGAGGTATTCATATTACCTTCATTACAATATGAATATAAATGATGAAATAATCAAGCTACTCACTAAAGTTACTACCCGCTAATGCCCACTACTATGATAGGAAGACTTCCTACCTATTTCCTAGTATCGATACCTGGTTATTTATTGATAAATATTCTACATGGTTAAATCAATTTTTTCACCGTTCTTTCTTTTACAGTTTTCCTAAATTTTTTGCATTCTTACTATTATCTAGTATCAAAGTAACAAATTTTTATGAAAATTAATCTATAACAAAATTGAATAAATGCAACGATCGTCTATAATCGTACTTTCCTTTGTAATCTTTGAAATAATCGTTATCCATAACGGACCCTAATTACGTTAACGAAACCGGAAAATCGAGAAAAACGTAACTCATTTCAATGAAGTGATGACAGTTAATTAATACAACGTATTATACAATTACTTATACTGTGCTGAAGACTCGATTACAATATTAAATTACATAAATAGCGTTTCAATTCTTTTAATTGGAAATTTTATTCGTTCGTATTTGTTCGATGTAGGCTATAATAAAAAAAAAATCCTGTTCTCAGAAAAATGGATCCACGAGTGCTCGAAACCGTTAATTCCATTAATTCCGTTAATCATTAAGAATGTCGCAACCTGCCGTTTCGTTTTCCCGTCCACTTGTATACTATCCGTTGATCCATTTGACCGCTCTGAAAGTAACAATAACTGCGGAAGACAGAGGAGCGCGGGCTTCGTCAGCAAAAAAATTACGTTCCTGTTTCCACGTCCTTTTTAAATCGTTAGATCCATTGTTCGCGGACGTACACATGTGCCTTATAAATTCCATGACTGCTTCTTGGCCTCGAATCTCGTCTAAACATACTCACAAATCCCAAATACGGATCGCAAGATTTTCGATGTATCAAGCATAACTTAAACGTAATTCCCCTCTTTCTAAATGTTTTTCTCGCGACCGAGAATAATTGCCGACGCTTCACATTCAAATGTTTAGCAGAATTAGGAAATCTTCCGTTTACTTGACCTACATCGTAGTGAGGAATTTATTTGTAGTATATAACAGCACGGCGTTACAGTGTATGAAGTGTTTAGACGTTCGGAATAAAATTCATAACCTCTAAACTAATCAATTTTCTCTCTAAGACTTCCAACATTTTGTTAAAGAGAATAATTGATGTATTGAGAATGGATTAATGTATCAAAAAAAAATACAATTATATTAAAAAAGAAATAATTTATTATTTATTATATCGCATAATATTATTTATTAAAAAATAAGAATAATTTTTTCTTTAATAAAACATAAACATTTTTTGTCAATTTTAGCTATTGCAATTCGTTCTATGATTAGTGATTAACTTTAATTAGAAAAATTTTTTGACTAGTTTAGCGAAAATACTTTAAAAATAACGATCATTTCGAGTATATGGATTTCAGGAAAAAGATCATAATTTTGCATTTATATAAAATATTTTCCTAATTTTTTCAATTAATCGCATGTTATTGTTCTTTTAAAATGTAAACATATGTAAATATATATAAATATAAAGACTACGCTAAAGTTTTGGACGGTACTATAAACCGCGATGCGGTGAAGGTATTGGTAACGATTTTGACCATTTTCTTCGGTTTGGGTAAGTTTGGGCAGTTAAATCTGATATTAATATAATGTTTAATGTGTCCTTAATTAATGTACAAAAAATCACGGAAATACTCTTTAATGCTTTTCTAAAATTCAGTTGAAAGTTGATAAACATTCAACGTAAAACATTAGTACAAATAAATACATTTGTAAAAAAGGCTTCTTGCCAGATTGGAAGATAGTATAATACTAAATATTGCTTGTGCCAATCAAATTAGACATATAAACATATAAAGTGAATAAAAAACGTGATTAAAAAATGTGCCAAAAATTGCAATAAATTCCTAGCATCATTTTCGACAACAAATTGGTAAATTTAGTAAAAATTATGGGTACTATGAAAATCTACGTTCATTTCTTAATATCTTAAAATATAAAAAGTTATCGTTCATAGACAGTGGACATCACTGTGCGTCGCATGGGAAACTGTAGACTAGGGGCGTTGAAATGTTTCGTCAAAGTCTTTCAAATATGAAAGCTTTATAAAAAATATATAATATATAAAATCAAATCAAATATAAAATCACTTGTCTTAGTAGGTTCATTTAATTTTAATCGAACAAGCCATAAATGTTCTAATATGGAATTGCCGCTTCAAAAGGTTATGACCGATAAATTGAGAAACTTGAATTTGAGAGAAGTAAGAAGAAACAAAGACGAGTCATTATTACCAAAAGCATAGGAGTCGAAAAGTAACTTGACTTGAAAAGTTTATCCTGGAAGTAGCGGAACACACGAATCCGCATAACCAACACGATTGCAGCGGTCCGAAGAAACACCATCGAAATAATAGGATCGGAAGGAAACCAGCTGACAGCTACGATTTCACGTTCTTGCACACGTTCATTAAGTTTCTTCGGCAAATTTCTGAAGCGAAATCGATTGATTATTCACAAGGACAACGCGCTTATTAGAGCCTTAGTAGAGCTATACTAGGCAACGAAAAAAGAAAGAAGGAAAGAAAGAAAGAAGGAAGGGAAGAAAGACCAGCAAGACGGGGTAGCAAATAAAAAACTTTCTCCGCAGCAAAATTTCACGATTCATTGAATTCTCTGGAAATTCACGTCCGGTTGCGGTACAGTCTGCGAAAAAAAGGACTTTTTTCTACTTCTTTCCGGTTCAGTAGCAATGAGCAGCTAATCTCTTTTTTTCTAAGCTACGTGCATGATCCTCTGTTTCAAACTAACTAAGTAAATTGTGTTGTGGTGTATGGCTTTTCAACTTGAAGCTCGAACACCGATAATACTAGTCAACAATCAAAGTATATCCTTCCTATAAATAGTCCATCCTAGTTTGTGCGTGTGTCTATATCAATTATAAAAATGAGAGCTGTATTAGGATATTAACTTTTGGTTTCTCCACATGAGGAATTAATTTCCAACTAATTTATTCTGTTCTTAGCGTTACATCGACTGTAAATAGTAATTTTGTAAGAATAACGTATTTCGTTTTGTAACGTATTTATACTTTCACCGATGTAATTTGCATATCTCCGCGTTGTTGTTCTTTCTATCCGTTTACAACAAATGTGGATCAGAAAAATTCTAACTGTACTTCGCCTTTGATATTTTCGCTGATTATGTAAAGCCCAATTCAATAGTCATTTGCATAAATGTCCTGGGCCCGGGTGGAGCAGCGTGACGAACGCTTGAATACCGTTATCAAGTTTTAACGATATGGAAATAATATTTTCTTAGTGTAAAAAAAGGAACGCGATTCACGGAAGGAGGTTTTCCTCCATTTTCGGTTTAATCGATTTAATGATAGGTAATGATAATTGCGAAATCGACTTAAACGGACAGCAGGTGTTGTGTTGATATTTAATCCGATTTTACAGCGATTATCAGGGCTATCGAGATCGTTAGTCTGACAAATATTTTGAATTTTTCAAACTACAATAAGTTTCTTATTATCGTTACAATTAATCTTCAATCGGTATTGTTGGTTGCTAAAACAGTTTTGATAGTTTGTTTATTAGCCTTAATTTGTATTTGTTACTTTATGGTGACAAAAATCGCTACTGTTCAAAAAATTCAGCTATGTTTATTCATACATGTAGGTATGCTTTTAACATGAAAAACTGTTCATAACAACCCTTTCCATTTATAAAAGCGAATTTCCTTAAAAAAACTAATTCGGTTATACCTTCTACTTATCCATGTACTTATAAGTTACAACATCTTTATTTTCTCACGAGCGTTCCAAACTTTCTTTTCAATCCAGCATACATCTTACACAACAAAATCTCATACATTATTTCGCTGCACCCAATACGCTGGCAAAAACGTTAATTGTACTGTTCTGAAAATGAATTGACCCTGCTAGTGTATCAAGCGCTGAAAGAGAATGAATGGTTATGGAGAAGAAAGAAAGCCATGGTTCTATCATATTTCAAAAAAATAACTGAAACAGTCTATCATGTCGACATATGTATTTCCAAAGAGAACTACAATAAAAGTCCGTCCAGGAAATTCGATTTCTTTAAGTTCATTATTATCAGAGCCAGCTGCTATTCTGTTCATTGCAATCCCACGGTTTTTCTCAACGCCTGTTTTTACGTACCATTTTGCGAACACACGAGGCATGTTCACAAAAAATAACGGAAACAAGAAGGAACATTTTCCTCTCTTTTCATAACTTTCCAAAATCCGCTATGGTAGTTTGATAATTATTTAGCAACCTTACTTTTTTGAACCACGGATAAGAAACATCGTTTCGTTACTATTAATCCTGTTTGACAAATATATGGATTGCATGATCACGATGTAACGTCTTAAATGATTTCTTTATTACTAAAATTGTCAGGAGAGATTTTCCGGAAAATGTGATATTTATTCGATGAAACGCATAAAGTTCTACCAATCCTCTAAACCTTTTATTTTATTTTTAATGGAAGACTATCTTGTTATTAATATACATACCCATATTTTGACATATTTAGTTAAAATTAGGAGGAAAAAGGGGAGAGTCCATTCTAAATTCAAGTTTAAACACGGGGGAAGAATTTCTTCCTCTATTTATTATTTCTTTCTCCAGAAATATACATAACGCAAACCCTATACGCTGAAATATCGTGTAGAAGGACATTGGTTGTTAAGAACAGAAACAATTTTCGGATTTATTCATCATTCGTTCATCACACTCTGTTTTTTACCATCATACTCGTGTTACATATATTTTCATGATGAGTGTCGCAAAAACATGTTTCTAACGCATTAAAGGCCAGGAATGCAGTGAACACTAAGGAATCCCAACTTTGTTCCTAAATTCATTGTCTATCGACGAACAAGTAAAAAATAAAACAGAGAAAGGTAGAGAGTAGGAAGGAGGGAAACAGAAGAGAGCGAAGGTGGCAAGGAAGAGCTCCACGAGTAGAATTGTGATTCCTATTTATCATACATCATGACATGATGAATGACGACCATGAGTACCGAATCGGTATCTATCAATATTCACGTACCAAGAAAGAGATCGTACTTGTTATAGTTGCGACAGTTTCAGCCTTTGCAAAACTTTTTGCTTGATTTTTATCTTTCTATTTAGCCGAAAAGAATAAAGAAGAAATGTTTGATAAACGAGATTCGTTTATTTGGATGCACGCTAATTTCTTCGGTGATTTATGCCTGCGGCAAGCGAGAAATTCGATTATCTTGCCATGAGTTATAATTATGCTGCTTAGACAGTTCACTGAAACAATTAAGGTCTTGATTGTTAGACGGGAAATTGTGTAAATGGAAGAGGACAATACAAAGTGCAGACGAATCGTACTTCAAAACAAGCCATTACGAAATCATTAGCTGCGATATAAGAAATCAGTTTAAAAATAAATTTTTGCTTATAATAAAATAACATTTGTTTCCATTTTTCCTCCCGTTTTCTTCCCTTCCCTTCCCTCGTCATTCTTCTTTTTTGATCATGTCTTTTTTTGCACCTTCCTTTTTTTTTTAATTGAGCTAGATTTGGAAAATTATTTTGCTGTTGAATGTATACTTCTGATTGTCAAATTCCTTTTTTAATCCAACTGTGTTATCTTTAAAAAATTAGTTCCTACAACTCGAGAAAGAATTTTTGTAAATATACAGAGCGCAGGTTCTCTTCCAGAAAAATTCAGCATAATTTTTCAGCTTGTCAATGTTAAAGGAAACTAATTTTAAGTAAATTTCGATATGAATTTTATTCAATTACAAAACGTTTTTTGAAGTTGAAAGGATTTAGTATATGCTACTACTCTTGAACTATACAACAAAACGTTTCTACAAACATAAGAAAACTGGCAAAACACAAAAAATTTTGCTTCCTTCGTTATTATTCCTATACCTGTTGAAAATACGAAAATATTGTTCATTCGTTTAACACACTGATTAGTGAAATATTTAAATCCATATTTTAAATTAATATTTAAAGAATTTTCGGTATAACCATAATCTTTCAAGTGAAACCGTATACTTCTATAATGTTATTACCGATTTGTTATGTATTCCGAGACACGTTCAGCAATATAATATATAAAATGTATCTCTGAATAATGCATCCCATATTACGTGCCAAGTTTAGGTGATATAAAGGTTTGCTCGCGATGTAAAAGTTAAATGGAAATTGAAAAAAAGTTAATCACTCAATTCTTGCTCGTCCATCGCTGCTTAGATTTTCTTGTGCTATCGACTTACTCTCATTTCCGTAAAAACATAAATTATACCGACGGAAGGTAGGGTCACGGTTTTCATTCTTATCTACCGTACTACTCGCCCCCGAGTTTATGGATTGATTCACGCGGTGTTCGAGTTTATGCGATCCCCTGCCTGCTCGATTCAACATGGTTAATTCTTAACCGTTCTGGTGACTCAACAACTATCAAGTACGAATTTAGATTGTCACTGGCTTGTGTGACAGCTATTCGTCAATTTCCGAAATCAGTCGTACCAAATTTGTTTGAACCAGTAGACAACTACAGAAATCTAGATGAAACACTGGGTACAAATTTTGGGTACTCAATTTTCGTTATTAACGATTTAACGTTCTTAAATTTATTCGGATTCATAAATTCGTTATCGTTCTGAATAGAGTAAGATAGGTTTTTATAATTTTACATTCTTACATTTTGTAAAACAGATCGTTTTTACAATACGTGCAAACTTAAAATGCAGATAATATCGATTGAAAACAGAAAAAAGAATTCAAATTACAAATGAATTTTCCGAATTAAAATTACATTTATTCTATCATGTATATTTCAAAACAGGCAAACTTTATTTCGCATAAGACATCAATAAGATGTGCCTCATATTTACAGCAAACATAACTACTTGCAAGAAATACGTATTGTTAGTTGCATGTAGATTAAAACTTCATAGCGCCGAGTTTGGCGTATCAATTTTTCGATCGTGCGTGTCACACTTGAAAATAATCATTGCGAATAACTAGGTTGTTTAGAACTAAGTTAAAGATATATAAGATTTAACATGGTAGCGAAAAAGGAAGAGAGAGAGAGAGAGAAATGAAGAGAGATTTTGATGAAAACAAGCAGAGAAAATACAAGCACTGAGGTAGTCATACACACGAAAAACCGAACATTTTAAATCATATTAAATGAATAAAGACTTGGTTATTGATTATTAAGAACTCACTAATGATATGACACGAGGTTAAAATGCAACATTATTCCTATCTCGTCCTAATATTTCTGCGATAAAAGTTGTAAATATAGACGAAAATTTTTAAGGACACAAAATTTTTGAGGTAGTTTCCAAACGACCCACTAATTTCCAGCGCTACCAGCATTCCGCAAAAATACAGTAGCGAAAGCAACGTTTGAATTTTTGTTGCTCATATCGGTGCCCGCAAGATCGACATTCATTTACCATGATTCCTGTCATTGTACTTCGGAGGCATTTTGATCTCGCCATCAACTGTACCATTAATAACGTAATTAGAGGATCGCAATTAATAACGACTATAAAACAGCTCTGTAAATGAAACTTATCAAACGCAATCAATTTTTCACCCGCTCCTAACAGCGAAATAACGTAGAGTCGAAACGCGAGCAAATACCCGATATCAGTTGTTAATTTTCCAACGATACTGCTACAAGGGATGGTATGTAACAGCATTTACCACCAATATATCGTTACGATCTACGGCATTCGTGATATAATTTGTGGCATTTCCGTTATTCATTTACACATGTGTACCCGTGTAGAACTACTATGTGTACCACCAATTATGTATGAGTATAACGCACGGATTCGCAAAATTATTCTCACGGCTTTCCTATTCGTTAGATGTATCTTCCTTCTTTTTTTCCTTTTTTCCCTTCTTCCCTCCCACTTTTTTAAGAATAACATTCTTTGCGACGCACCGCATTTTAGCTTTTAAACGTTTGAATTCTCAGACGTGTATTCAGACCAGTCGATTGAATAACGAAATCTCCACGAGTTTACAGATTTTAACAGGTCTAGTGGAGTATAGTGTACACAGTTTGATACCACAGCATAAATTACGAAAGATAGAAACACAATGTTACGGTTGCACCAATTGAACAATCGAAAAACAAGGAAACAAATTTGTAACTGAAATTCTTTGTTTTTCACAAATCGTTAGGAAATTCAGTGAGAATTATCCTTATAATCGTGGACTGTCTGGAGCGATTAAATATGCATTCTCGTTGGAATTTCAACACGGATGAATGTATCACTTCTCGAGAATCGTATATTCCGACGATTTGTGGAAAAAGACGCGATGAGATGACTCTTTGACGGTAATTGTACGAAAAGTAATGTCCCGCCAGTAAATTCGCTAAATGGAGATAGTGAGGATTGAATGAAGCTTGAACCACTTATATTCACACCTATGATCGATTCGTGAGATATATTGGCAAGCTATAGTTGATCTTTCTTACTGCGTTTTACCTAGACGCTGTTTTCGTACCTTTCACTGAATCTTTCACGATCTTTCTTCTGTTTCGAATCTTTCGCTATCGATTTTTATGTATGCAGCAAATAACTTCAACTTTTCTTGTTTTTCACGTTCAATGTTTGCTAATAGCCATTAAATGTAAAAATAAATGACAGATGAGTAGCCGAAACAAACACTTTTCGATTTGCTAACAATATTATTACAAATATGGAATGCGATGGAGGAGACAAATTAATTTTTCATACGCGATTTCAGTTGAGGTGATTGAAGTCGTTTTCCATTCGCATAAGTAATTGCAGTCACTCTATTCTTAATCAAAGTCACGAGAAATAATAGGAATAATTTACAAACAACAAGCATTCTTAATCAAATATCGATTGAACAACAGATTTGCATAAATTAGCTTTATCCAGAATCGGATCCATTTTTAACCAAGTCTCTTACATTAAATCGTAATCAATGGAAAATACATCATAAATACATAATTGTGGTTGTACCAGTCAGATATTTTAAAGACTTTTAGTAACAAATATCGATATAATCTAAATTATGGATTAATTTGATCAACGCCTTGTATACACAAGGCGATTCGTACAGTGGAGAATAAAAGCAACGAATTTATAAGAACTTGCTTCTACAAAAAATATTTCTTACTCCGAAATGAGCTGAAAGTAAAAAATAATTTTTATTGTATTTATATAAATTAAATGCGCTGAAAATATGAAATAATTACCATTTTATTTGTATTTTATTTAGACGTACAACGGTTAAGATTACTCATTTACTTACCAAACAGCGTATTAAATAATTGCAACATTTTCGAAGGTGCCGCAAAATGTCAAAAAATGTTTCTAGTACGACAATGCTTGAGCACCATACTATAAAATTTCAACTTGTTTATACTTACATTATTTACATTTTCACAAATTTATTGCATATAAATTGCAATATATTATATCACGAAGTACCAAAAACATGTTTTTAATAGTGACCAAAATTGAAATCAAGCTGGTTTCTAACATAAAATACAATCCTTACAATAACTGATTAATTATTAATTACTTAATCTTCATTAATGAATAAAAAATGAATGTCGGTTATCTAGTCCCACATACGAATAAGGAATAAACCATCTGTACTCCATTACCGATATTATGCTTTGAACGGTGATAAAGTAGGATACTTTTATAACCTAATTGTATGTCACATACTACTAAAAGTAGAAGCATATCTGAATATGTATCTGCAGAACAATATGTATCTACAGAACATCTTCAAAGACAGATTATTGTATTAGTAAAAATTGATTTGAAATTGATTCAAAATTACTTTCCACGAAGCGAAGTTATAACGTTATCCCAAAAAGAAGGTGAGTCAGCTAAATCCACATGGTGAAATATTAAGCAGGTTGCTTTTAAAACAGACGCAAGTTATATGACATTATACTTTTGGCTAATAGCGGAATATACGAGAGACGAACAACTACGATGTTGGAGAGAAATTCTTCTTTAAATATTTACAGGGAAATGTGGACGTATCCCGCTTGGATCGACTTCGACATTAGGGGAATATACAGACTGAAGTGGGAGAGATGAATCGCGAGAGAGCTTAAGAAAAATAAAGCTCATGATTTACCGCGTCAGACATTCCTCTGATAAAATCGTAAATGGAAAAAATTACGAGGAATTAAATATCGAGTCGCACAGTGAATACGAACCAACATTTAGAAAGGTTCAAATATTTTCGAATATGTTCCTCCATCGCTAGGTTTTACTCCATATTTCACTTTATTCCAAGATTTTCCAAAATTCGATACCGATCATCTTCTTTTTTCATTTTTATGCTCTGTGCGTGGCTAAAGTGTCGAAATGCATGTACAAAAAACAACTTTTTCCCTGTCTTCTTAAATAATTCATGAGTAAGAATATCATTTATACAGATACTCGAGCAAAGAATCGTGCACAAGATTATGTTCAATGCCAAATGTGTAAATTAAAGAAATTTAGATTTTGGAAAAAATACTACGAATAAAGTAGATATTTAGAAATAGTAGAATTACTGCGAATAATAAAGACAATGTTCTTACCATACACTTATTTTTTCCACAAATGCTAGTAAGTTTCACAGAATACTTATTAATTATTTTATTGCAAATGCGCGAGCTTAAATAAAGGTTTTACAAAGCATATCGTTTTAAAGAAATTCCCTAGAAATGTTTTTGTAAAATGATACCTAAACAACAGTGCTAACTTGACGTTGCAGACATTTATCATAAAATACGAGCTCATTACTCACTTAGAAGTCAAAGTAGATCTAGAATATAAGAATTCATAGAAAGGAGCAATACCATGTTCTACTTTTGGCATGATGCAAATTTTCATCGTTTAGAGAAAGTACATTGAAATAAGACAATGGAGAAAATGTTTTTCACTTCTGTAGGAACGTTAAACGTTATTGGACTCATCTTTAATTAACATACATTCATTAATTTTTTTTTCAAAATAGGAATAGCCAATTTTTTTGCACTTTTCTAAATTTTTTTCATTGTATATGTTTTGACCGATGTGAGTAACTATTTTAATCCATTTACTGCCAACTACGAAATGTCTTGTAATAAGCATATGTAACTAGATTGCCGACTACGAGATATCTCGTAGTTTGCGGAATCAAAACAGGAATTTTATTCAGTGATGCCAGCTACGAGTTATCTCGTAGTGTTTTTCCATTTTCAAATTACTCTAAATGCCATTTTAGTATCTGCAATTAATAAAATTTGTCTAACAGTGAATGGATTAAAAGCAATATAGCTCTTCTTTCTCTGACAATGGGAAATCGTGTTATTTGTCTCGATTTTACGTTTACAAGTACTCAGAGCATTTTGTCGATCGAAAAATTCCCAAGAATTACAAAGTGGAATGATAGTCTACACAAAGAAATAAATTTTCCGCTTATAAATCTCGATAAACGAATCTCACGTAGGACACTCGCCCCTAGATTACTTGATTCTTACGAGGCACGTACGAGCACTTGATAATTCAAGTCCGTTTATGTGATATGGAGATTGATCGAGTTCCCCTGCCAGATATTTTGACGAATGTGATAATCGATCTGAAACGATGTGCACTTGAATCGAATACTAGCCAGCTTGCTGTGTCACAGAATTTCAACGCGCAGCAACAATGACAGTTTGCCTCGTCCATGTTTTCCTGTTTTCTACGAATCGATCAAAACGAAATACTAAAAATGTAGCTTCCATTATTCCTAGATTAATTATTATGTAATAATGAATCTAATTGCAGTCAAATCAATTCGGATCGGACAACGTCGCTCTTCTTATCGTTGTATTAAAAACACAGACACGCTAGATCGGTTGTGTGCACCGTTGTTATAGGTAAAACATTTTTGAGAAGATTTGTGAATAGGAAGCGAGAGCCTGGTGTTCTGATTTCGACGTGAGTCAAATCTATAGACGACGGTGTGCAGCGGAACAGTTTCCTCTACGAAGTCCACATGGCGCAACCAGTTGTAATATTAATGTTATGCGATCTTTATTAAGATCGACGATACAATACATTTATCGTAATGTTATTTTATTTACTGAAATAATTTTATACCTATTTGATTAAAATTGCACGAGTTTGAGGCTTAGTGAATCGAAATAACCACGAGATAATTTTTGTGTACTTTAGAGGGCGTAAAGTAAAAAATAAAATTACGGTAAATTTTTGTTCTTTTTGATTATTATAAGTCAATATGCGTGTAAATAAAACTGTAAATTCAATGTCACATGTACCAAAAAGATTTCCATTTGAAACGTTTTCCGTGTGTAGAAAGTAAAAATCTGCAATTTTAATGCACATAGCGAAAAGGAGCATCTTCCAACGACCGAAGATATGATAAAACATCGAGCACAAATATTTTGTCCTATAATTATAGTAACATTAATTATAATATGTTTGTTATTTTAAGAAACAAACGAAAATACGAATATATTATTCTATGTCACTTGTAAGATTTTCTTTCACTTTTTAATTGGAAGATTTTATGTCTTTTATTATATTTGATTATTATAAGCTTAACGATAGCAGTTTTATAACGACAAGCTCGCCATAAAATTTTGCTTATTAACAATGACAAACAATAACGACCCTTCTTAGCGATTTGCAAAAAAATAATTACGAAATTGCTTATAAAACAAATATTAGGTTTGTTCGACCCTTCGCGGAGAGACGCGATCGCGAGGAAACGCGCCAACGAGAGGCGTAAGTTCTCGCTACGATTGCAATAATCGACGTCGCGATACAGTTGATCCTCTTATTTCGGTTAGGAGAATAGGAGTGGTTGATTGATTATGACACAGGTTTAACAGAGTTAATATGCACTATATTTACAACAGGTTTTGATCTCTTATTGTTACACGGCACAATATCGAATAGCGTTATAATTGATGGATTAACGATAAGTTCCGATCTAATGATTATACAGTACTGAGACTCGAGTGTCCTTACTCGGACAAGATGCGTAATTATGATTCGTTAGACGTATGATTAAAACTGAGTATCACTCGTAGATAATGACTCGTAAACCGATTAACTTGAAACGACGTTAGTTTGACTCGGACGCAATAAGTAAATGTGAAGAGGAATGACTTATCAGAAGTTACGTGTATGATGATTGACCCGAAAGTACTTTTCGGCTGTGGCGTTGATGCAAAGGAAAAGTCTTTTTGGGTGTGTCTTAAGATACAAGGAAAGCTGATTCGTTGATATCCCTTTTCGATAGGAAAGTGAATTTCATCTAATGATAATAATTTATAAGATAAATTAAAAACATTCTGCTTTGGTAAAATCACTTGAATATTTCACTCTCAGATTGGTGAAAATACATTAAATTAATGATCGCAAGAAATAGCACGAAGCTAAACGTAATTTCGCGATCGTTCAAAATTATTGTCATCTTTGGAAAGTATTGAAGTTATTTTTGGGTAGTTAAACAGTGGAATGCGTGGATAAATTGTAAAGTAGCAATATATTTAAACCAGAAGT
>JACXIK010000020.1:26888-39351 GCA_014737385.1 Bombus superbus
TCGACGTTACTTGTATGTCGGCCCTGGGAGAACTACTCGAAACTGCTAATCATGGTTCCTATGTCCCTTTGTCTTTTTTCTTTTTCCCACCTTGTATGCATCTCGTAACCGTTGGTAACCGAGTCACATGATCCGACGGATGATCCAGGATCGAGAAGTTTTTGTGACTCATCGGACTTCTCGAACTGTATCGAACTCTGTCGAACGGTATGGAACTCTCTCGAAACGCGACATCGGATACGTCCCACAACAATGTAAATATGTGATGGTCTGATAAGCGATCTTTTCTGTGTTGAAGCGGTTATCACTTCTAAGAAAACTCTACATCTGATTTGTTTAGTTTTCTCAGTCACTGATAACCATCTTGGAACATGCCTTGTACAGATGAGGTATAGCAGGCTATAGACAATAGACAGGTGAAGATGGTTTCAGGGATTCAGTTAAAAAGTAACATTGCCAGTGTCACGAGATTCGAAACCAGAGACGGGACGGCCATACTCCATAAACATCCTTTTTGCCACCGCTATCGAAATTACAACAAAGTAATTTCTTAGGGGGTAGCCCCTCCACAGGGACAAATCTTCAGTACTTAAACCCCCCCAAATCGGCACCCGACACACTTTAGTTGCGATACTCTAACTGGCCACTCTACCGAATTCATGTATCAAAATAAATTCATATCGAAAAAGTTCAAGTTTTCTTCACTCTGGTTACCAAAAGTTCGAACCGTGTAAATATTTGTATCTTCGACGTGACATCAGCGTGCGGATCTGGACCAGCTCAAACTGTATTCATACTTATCCTTACACTTCTGTTTTCTATTTTACAATTTATCCTCGCGTTCCTCTATTCAAATATCCAAAATAACCTCAACATTTTGTGACATTGTAGGACACAGGAACCGTTGTGAACAGACATTGTACAGTGAGAGACGCGAAATATGTCGTATAATCGAATTGTAGTTAAGTGTATTCTTTTGGACAGAGTACGGTTGAGAGAAACGGTTTGTGATGATCCACGCGGCGTAACAAGGTTGTCCAAAAATTTCTTTCATTTTATAAGGAAGTAATAGATGCACAACATTTTTTGTTTTATATTATTTTATTGAATTATGTTTGATCCGGTTTGTTCCAATAAAACAAAAAATGTTGCGTATCTATTACTTCCTTATAAAACGAAAGAAATTTTTGAACAACCTAATATTTGCGAACAAAGAAATTTACGGCAATGGGCACGCATAAAGCTCGCGCCTTTTATCTTTTAAAGATTTTAATGAACATTTGATAAAACGTCGTATAACACAATGTTTCAATGGCGAAGAATAAAACAATAATATAATTTAAAAAAAAGTCGAGAGAAGTATTCCTAATGAAAATTAATTTGTATTAATTGCCGCAGCAATTTCTCTGCTACAATCCGAAGAGGTTCTTTTGTGGTTCGGGAACATCCTTCCTGTGGTCGGGGAAAATAAGAAAAAAGGAGACGTATGATACGCGACAAGTTAAAGATAAAAAAAGAAAGACGCTACAAAGATCCCGTTTCCTCCAAAGCCATAGGATAAACACGATTATAATACTTCTTGATTCTTTACGCTTTGTAACGTAATTAATGTATTCACAATTTTTCGCCCTACCATGTCTCTGATGATTAAACGTCCCATGAAAAAACTTTTCTTTTCGTTTCAAGTTTCTCGTGTGTGCTTTCTGTGCACTTGCACCGTGGCGAGAACCACGTTGAAATTGTCAGAGTTCCTTCAGATGCGTTCTCAAGAAGCACAAATTTTAAATACACTACAAGGCCTCGAGTTTTATCTCGCCAATCTGTACAGGCATTTGGACGGAATAAATGTCGAGATTAGACGAGTTTCAAGAAACGTCGTTCCGACCATATTTAGTATGATTACTTTTTTCTCGTCAGGATTATTATGTTTGCATTTTTTTCTACGCGTATTGATCATATATTGATTTTTGATATTGTGTTTGCGAAAGAGAAACAGAAGTCCAGCAATTTCCTTAATATCGTTTTCGTCACTACTTCCTTTACAGTTTTATAAGGCAAATTCTACAGTTTCGGATAAACAAAGTAAAATACTTCAAGCACCTTTTTTTAATTACTTTCACTGTTTGATCCTTAACAACGCGACCCTTAACGATAAATAATGATTCTTTACTCGTGAAAGAGACTACTTCTTTACTTATATCGCATTCTAACACAACGTTAATTATTTCATAAAAGAAATACGTGCCTCGAATTAACTTGGAACTACAGAAAACACACATAAAAGGACAAATTTTCCAAGATCGCCAAGAAAAGAAGGGCATTTCCTACCCATGCTTTTGCTGCCCCTGAAACCAACAGCGAATTCCTTACTCAACTCCCACGTTTCGGTGGCGCAATGGGATCTAAATTCTACATTTTACCGGGACCCCTGCTACGAAAAGACGCCAACACACGGCTACGAGTTTTCCAAAACTACATGAAAATCGTAAAGACACACAAGCTACAAGGTACGAGTGGAGGAGTTCTCGCAATCTAACAGTGCTGACTTTCCGACCATAAAGCGGGAAACGAAGAGAAAGGGACGGGGCCACTCAGAAATGACACTGAAGGGAATGAGAAGGAGGAAGACAAAGACGAGAGAATCAACGAATGGGAGAAACGGACAAACTCGGGAAAAGTTTTCGGGATCGAACACGACTTTCTGCAGTTTCTTTGGAAGCGAGTTTCTGCCCCATTGTGAGAATGTGGTCCTTGCCACGTTTGTTTTCACAATCCTTCCTTCTTCCTTCACGGTACTATTAGTTTTTCCAATTTCGCATTTATCAATCGACCATTAGGTATGGAGTACAACGCTTGGTTTGGTCATTAGTGAACAAACGTCAGAGTCAACGAGAGCCTGAACCTCCATGACGACTTTCTCGTCGACGGCTTATTTTTTCCAACATAGTACATCGTCATTCTCGGAGAACAACAACAACACGGTTTCCTCGCTTTACGACTTCTTTTCTATGGCTTCATACCGCTTTACATGTCTGCTATTTATATCCTTCGTTCGGTTTATCCGAGAGTAAGCACCGTTGTGCAAATAGGAGAGTGAGAGAAATCTTCTCTTACTGGTAGTTTGCCAATTTTATTATCGATGAAGGGAACAAAAAGATATATAAGAGGGATTTCATTTATCTTTACTTTATGTAACACGCCCAAAACAAAAGTTCACAAACTAAAATACAAAATTAACAAATTTCGGTAGTCTTCTTATTCACATTAGGAACATCAACTAGTAGTATATTCAACTGAAATTTGATTTAGTTCTGATTGATTAAAAAGAAAATGTTACATCTGCGATCGAATGATATCGATTAAAGTGAGAAAATAAGAATGAATATCAGGAAACATTTTTAAACGGGCGCAAAATTATCTCACAAACATGAAAACATGAAGACATTTGAGCCAAGCTGTTCTTATCAGCGCTACCTGCCAAGATATTAGTCTTTTGTAATACTATAGATTATTGTCGTTTTTAATCGTCTGACAAAGATGGAAAAGTCGCTAACAATAGCAATGAGAAATATAATAACAACTCATTTTCAAGTATCACATTCGCCATTGAATTTTTGTCTGGGCTTTTCCGTCGCTTCGTAAAAACCATTAACCACATGACGATCCCTAGAAAATAAACAACAGAGGAACAAGAAATAATGTGTTCGTTTCTAAACATAAATCACGCGTAAACCTGTACGTCGTAACCTGCGAGTATATGTATACGTGCGAAAATGACAAAAATAAAAGGAATTAGCCCTCAAAAATATGTATTATGTTATAAAAAGTTGACAAATGTTATTCCATCAATCTACAATCTTGTCCGACGTAAAATATCGAATAAAATCTTTAATTTCAGTATTCCGTAAAATATTTCATAAAATAACTATTGTAAGAAATATTTTTTAATCTACTTAATTCAACATTTTAGTGTATGTAGAAGTTGAAGAAAGTGAAAAAAAAACTGTAAATGCATAAATTGACTATGAATCATAAGAAAGTAAATATTTCATATTTCTGTATTACGTTTACTATGTGGCAATGTATCATATACATGTTTATTAAAAGTGGAAATGAGAAAAATTAGTTCCTTTGTTGCACAACTGTACAACCCTGCATTTATGCATGAGGTACTATTACTAGAAATAAAATTAACGTTCAGCTGTATAATTTGTAATATGTAGTAATTTTTAAGCAAACAGTAATCTTTCTTTTATACGTAATTGCAAGAATCCTGTAAAAATACGATACCAATATTATAACATTACTTCAAAATGCTTTACGCATATAATTCTTATATAACCATATATATTACGTATTAAAATTAATGAAATGAAAATAAATTAAAAGGAATTAAGACTACAAATTCCATTAGGTTGTCTTACGTAATCTATGGAGAATTAAAAAGAAAATAAATATAAACACCAAGTTTTCTCTAAGTGTTTGTCGATAAATTTAAGACTTCGATTATTTTTTAGAGATATAAAATACAAAAATACATAAAGTTAAATAAAACTAATAATGTTGGCATAATTCAACTGTCCGAAACGAGTTATTATTAAACGAGTTACTTATTTTTCGAAATATAATAAAAACTTTGCGAAGCGATATTTTGCAAAAATAACGCCTAATTAGAACGAAAAGTCTTATAGAAGCAGTGCCGATTCAATGTCAATTTTCACGATGATAATTCAAATTAACACATGCAGTCGAGATCAATATCCTCTAGACTTCGCGCCGTGCTGTATCGTTCGAAACGTATAAAATGCGTCCGGTTAGAATTGAAACCGAAATTCAAACTGAAATAGAGACCGAGGCAAAGACTGAAAACGAAACGAAACAAATGTGCTTGGGCCGGAAATTTATTCCCTGGAACTTGTTGTAACATTAATTTTCCCACGGATACACAAACGGGCTTGAGCCTCTCTTAAAACATTTTAAAATTAGCTGGATTGTTCTCTGCGAGCGTCCTCCGTCCTTTTCCCTCCATCAGCGTATAATGGCCAATTCCACCTCCATTTTTTTTAAACCTCCGCCGTATTCAACACGACAATTCAAACGTCAAGAATCACGACAATGACGACAACGAACGACGGAGAATTCGTAATCGTAATTTGTTTGCAAGCGCTTTTCACCGATCCGCTTAATGTCATAAAAGAGAGAAAGAGATAGGAGAAAGAACGAGTTTAACAAAGTTGATAGAAAAGAGAGGAAAATCAGCGAATGGTAGATCTGCAAACACAGATATACATCGATAACCGGAGAAGTTTTTCATCAAAGTTTTTGCTCGTAACGAGAGAAGGAATATGTGATGTCACTGGTAACCCATGGTAAGGCTATCTCGCATCTGCTTTAACATACTTCCATTTTCAAACTTGAATTCAACTGACGCGTTCTGTTCTCGAACGAGATCGAGTCATGGAGATCAGAAACCATTAAAATCATATATTCGAATGATATTTGAACAATAATCGCATTTGAGCATAATCGGCCAACTTGGCCAATTAAAAATTTCCTGTAAAGTAAAGCAAAGCGAAGCAGAGTTTTCGACTACACCAGTCATACAGCAAATTAATACTGTATGACCGGTTCAATGACGGACATCAAAGTAGTCTGGTGCAACAATGGCTGGTTGTAACAGTGACGCGTATTCGAAATGGAGATCGGAGCAGCGCATCAACCGTCACGCGCTCTTTTGATAAAGTTTCACCCGGAAACGTGGCTAAGACGGTTATCCAAATGAAAATATCACGAAACGCGTTAATTGAAGATTGTTCGTTAAAAAATAAACGCATAAAGTAATAAAATATTATGTGTGGATATTTTACACTTTCGTTGCCACGCAAATATTTATAAATATAATAATTAATAGCAAGGAAAGAACAGATGAAATATGTCCCAGGAAAAATTACGTTATTTCATCTATTTATATTTTACATCATTTTAATTATTTAAATCTTAATTATGTTATCTTAATTATGAACACGTTAATTGCTATACATATTTGTATACATGTTTTACATAAATATTAATATATTTATGATATTTAGAGATTAATGTTATTAGAAAGCAGCTTTCTATTACCTAATTATGTCCTAATTAAAAATTATTTATTTTAAAAGTAGTCTATCTATCTACGTTAACTTGAAAAGACTTAATCTAACCGTAAATTTCATCCTATTTAAAAATATCGTTTGATCATATGATATCACTGACAATAAGTGACCAGAGCAACAGAACTGCGACTTATCAATCAACGTGAAAAATATTGTCATTAATGCTACTTACAGTAGTCCATCGTAAAAACCGCACTCAAGAAGGAACCATAGGACCTTATAGTAAAAACGGAGTCCGTGAATAATCTGTAGCAGAACGTGAAATGTTACAATTTATTCTAAAAGACACCGTTCTTTGTTTGAAAAGTCTCAATTTGTTTAAATGAAACATTAATCTTCATTAAATATAAAACCTTAATAATAACAATACTCATAAAAATCGGATCTCTCTCTCTCTCTTTCTAATGTAAAAGTTCGAAAATTAAAAATGTAATGATTTCTAAGACATATCACACATTTTTACTGTATAGTTCAATGCTTAAACTTCAAGATACTCTAGCATCTTATTACAATCAAAGAGTAGAAATTTTAAACTTGCCAAATCTTCAATAAGACTCGATTTATTTATTAATAATAATTGAGCCGTTTAATGCAAAAGCGGTGTAAGTCCAAAAAATTGACTACTGGATAATAAGTGATACAGATTCTGCAACAGGTCAAGTGGGCAATTCTCACTTATCCTGCTATCTATCGAGAAACTAATAAAGATATACTTACATTACATTTGCACAAAACAAAATGAAAATTACTCTTTTGAGATATAATTTTTAACTAAAGAGGCAATAAATTCATTTACACTACTTTTGCATTAAACGGATTACATGAAGCGGTGTACAAGGACTCGAATTAATTGAAATATGCAAAAATTCGTATATTTTTGAGTCTCTGAAAAAGTTGGAACCTCTTGAGGGAGCAAATCTCTAATGCTGGACACGACTATTTAAGAAATGTATATTGTAGTGTATATAAAAGTATGTATGTATACATGTATATAACATATATTACAATATGTCCTGTCTAACTGAAAACGCTCAAATATTTGGAAAAACACGAATAATACGAAAAATGTTTGGGACAAAGGTAGTATGGTATCGAGGTGGAGGGAAAGGAAACGAGAAGGCGAGAAAGGGGAGGAGAGAAGGAGTCAAACACGCTATTTTCATATCTTACTTCCTTTCCTATCAAGTATTTGTTCAAAAAAATACTGCTGTTTTCAAATAAATGTATCAACTGATCCGTTAACCATTTCTTATCAATAAGAAAGTATCATATTAAAAAAGGGTGTTCGGCTACAGATGTAAAAATATTTAAAGATTGATTTTTGAAGCTAAAATAAGATAAAAATCAAGAATAAAAAAGTGCGCTTTCGACTTTGTTCTTTGGTTATGGACAATTAAAAATTACCCAAAATATCCCTGTGCGCGAGCAAACCTCTTTACATGAGCGAAACTGGGTCTGTTTAAGCAGTGAGGTACACAAGGATCCTCAAATCGAACGATACATGGCTAGCAGATTATCTCGTACAAGGGGTAGAGAAGAAAATTAGGACATTCAAAGACGTCAACTATCCTGCACGACGTTTTGTAAGAAAAATTGTAGATTAAACATTAATATCTGCCTACCCATTAAAATCCATAACAGCGTATCGAAAACCGCATCATGGAATTTTCGAGTAGAAAGGATTAATGTTTCCAATACTTCTTTGCCTCCATAAATAATTAATAAGTAATAGCAATATAAACAATGTATATACAAATTTCGCCCATGCATCGTTTTGTCTGCGAGAAGATAGAAGAATCACGCACGCGTCGCAAGTATCCAGACTGTTCATAGAAAAATCGTATCGAAAATAGTAATTCTTTTATATTACAATAAATGATCAATATAGCCTCTGTTTTCTCGCAAACAAAGTACACAATAAGTACGATACATACAACACGCGCTAGAACTAAATGAAAAGGATTAAAAAATAACAAAGAATACAAAAATAATGGAAATAAAAGAGTCGAAAGAACTAAAAATGAAAAGGCCCAAACAGCAAAATATAACAGAAATGTAGCAGAATAACATAAATCTATATTAAGTCTACAATTAACACCAACTTTCCTAAAATTTTTCCCAATTTCTAAAATTACTAAAACATGTTATGTAACAAGGTAGTAGTGGAAAGTTCATCCAGAAAAAAAATTTACAATGTTCTTTGGGCACGCTTTCGCTTTCTTTGTATAATTTTCTCGAAATTAGCCAGGAACAGTCACGATATACTTGTCCCCTTCATAAATAACTTTTACTCACTGTGATACGGGACATACAGGCTCCGTGTCGTATCTTTGTCCTGTACGGTTTGATTTTCATTGAATCTTTGTTACTCGTGAAACTAACCTTTCCGTCATTTTCTACTATTTCTACCACACTATGCAAACACTAATTGAACCTTATAGAAGTAAACGCGGATTGCTCAACGTCATAGGCTGAATATCTAAAACATTATTCGGAACTTTTGACGAAAAAGATCTAGAACTCATTAACAAAAATATCGAAAATAAAAACGATCCTTAATAATCAAACCGCACTTATCAAATTCGTATTAGACGATATCAAAATAAATCAATTCGAGAAGCTTACCAACGACATACGCGAGATTGAAACCCACAATGAGAAAACCGAAATATTGGTCCCCTTACTAATTCAAACTGAATCCACCATATCGGAACTTCATGTTAGTGTAACGTCCAGATAGATCTTACTGACGCCACCCGAGAGCCAGGCATCTGGTGACTTCCACACCACCCGAGAGCCAGGTATCTGCTGACTTCCGGATATGCCGATAACACTTAGGTATGCGATAGCGATGGGAATAAAACAGTAAGCGAACTCCTACCCATAAAGTATGCGAATCATAATGAAGATATAAAACTCCCAGTCCTTTAGTTAAAAGATCAGTCTGTATTTTACAACCGAGTTGTCAATTAATAAAGTGAACGAAGGTGTTATTGCTCATTCGCCTTTTTTTCCTCTTATTTTCTATCTCGTCATTTATTACGTGACATTAGCATCGACGAAATTTTTAATACAGTCATGTTAGGAAAGTAGGGGATCATAAATCCACGAATCATAGACCCTAAACAATTCTTAAAAGCACTCGACCAAATAACTAAACAAAATTTTATGACCAGCCATATTGAAACTTTAGTTCAAAACTTTCAACTAATCCTAGACTTAAGTAAATTAAAGACATGGATAAATAACAATAAACTTATATATACTATAACTGTCCCACTTTTGGAAAATAACGAATGGAAAATGACAAAAATTTACCCGATACTTTCCGAACAAAACTCTGTATTTATCGCGCCTATAGTAAAAACTGACCTAATATTAACTAATTTGGAACAATACACCTTTATCGACGACCATTACTTAAACAAATATTGTAAACGAACGGCAATCATCCACGTTTGTAAAAGAACTCAACCAAGTCACAATAGAATCAATTCACCTGATTGTAGAATCGAATTAATTAATAATCAACATATAGTCTAGACTTGCGCAACTGCCGTTTTCAAATTGGAAGAATTAACGTTCGTACCGTTACAAACTGAAAACCACTATATTATTATTCCTATAAAAGAAAAATGCAAATCGACGTATTATGTAAAACACATAGTTTTAGAAATCGAACAACCAAGCTTAATTAATAGTGAAACGAGATGTATAATCACATACGACCGTAATATTATGAAAATAGGAGGATCACACAAAAACATCTACATCACAACAGGAAATAGACATTCCAGCGCTAGAGAAATTATTAGAAACCGCCCCAAAGGTAACCAATAACTTTAACCAATACAAAATCCACCTCAACACGCTACAAACACAAGTCAATACTTTACAATTTGAGCGACGCGTAAAATCGGCAAAGAATATGGTATGTCTATACTACAAACATCAGGATGCCCTAGGATTAGAAACCATATATATATTGTATAAATGTAAGGTATTCAAATGCCTATATCGACTAACTCCTAAAAATGTATGTATTAAAATCCTCTACCCTACCGCTCATATAAACATCGATCAAACACCAACGACACCAAGTCCCCCACTGGCCTGCAGGACGGTCACTTTTCAAAACGTCACCGAAAATGTAGCAGAAGGGATTATTCAATTCAGACCACTCACCAGTAGTCAAACAATTTCCTGCATATACGCCTGTTTCTATCATTCATTTCTTTACTAGTCCTTGCCCATTATCACTTGTAAGTGCCCGTATTACAGTCTCTGTACGTGATACTAACTCGTTCCTTTTATATCAGTAGTCAATATGTGCCCACAATTTCTTCGCATGCACCCGGTTTAATTATTGCTTTGTATTTAGTTATGTAATTCTAATATTCCATCAACTTCTAACAGGAAATCGTCCCTTACTACATCACGACAATGTATAACGAACCTGTTGCCTATTCTCACGTTAATATCAATTCTGCAAATCGTAGGAATTTCTGTGCGTCTTATATCCTTCAAGGTTGTCATCTCGCGTGTGGTATTTACTGACCCTACTTACTACTACTAGAGTAAAGTTATATTTGCTCCCGTGTCGACTAACACTTGCTCTGTCTCATCTTTTATTTCTTTTACTTCTATTTCTACTGTATTCTTTTATCTAAACCCATAACCACTACAATTTATTTGATAAGAACTAATACTTCGATCCTCGAGGCGTATTACTTGCTTCATTTGTATACGATCTAATCTCTCTATTTTTGCTTACGTCATGTCGGTTTCTAAACGTTTATCTGCTATTTCTACTTTCCGTTTCTCCGCCATTGACTTTGATCAATGTTCTATGTCCAATCACGGTAGACATATTTGGACCTCTCGCAATAGATATAAACTATCGCAGCGTGATGCATTTCATTCCAAAGTTTTAGCGATTAGATGGTAAAACTAATCGTGGAATGCTTAAACGTACATAAAAATTCTTTGCAAGATGCCCTTGTCTATGGCAATACCTCTCGCATTGCGGAACATTAAATCTGTGGCCTTTATTTCCTCTAAAATTCTGAATCTTCCTAAATTTTTAAAACTACGCGTGGAATTTCACCCTAATGACTGTTCTTTCTCGATCGCTGCAGTTATGGCTCCTTTAAGCATACCAAATTTTCGTGATCTTATTATTACTCCCAATATATCTTTTAACTCTAAGCTAAGAACGTTTGATGCTTGCTCGTTTGTCACACGAATCTTTGACATGAAGATCTCCAGACACCCAAAGTTCGACCAGGCAAGAACGCACCACCTAAGAGGAACCCCATAGTACAAGCTCAAGAAAACTGTAAACCCTAGTCATTTTTACGAGTTAAGTCATATAGCAATAAACTCCGAGCTACGGTATATTTTTGTCTTTTCAACCCGACACTTAAAATCGTCCTATCAACGAAATTACTGTTTTAATACGATTAAAACATACTTTATTCTCTTATACTGAATAAGTCATTTACTAAGTTGTGGTGTTATTAATTACAAACATATATGGAGAGATAATTGAAACATAAAGAATTCTATCTACGAATACGAATTTCTTTTCCTTGTCCCTCCACTCGTTGTGTTACGTGACACATTTATCGATTCGTTCACTAATTTTCTGCTGTCGGCTGGTCATTCGAACTCTCATTAACTTCTAACGTTCGACGGTGAAGAATGCAATCGTATCGTTCCTTGGCCGGCGTACGCTCCGAATCATTTCCTTGATGGCACCTCAGTAGCTGACAGTACCCTTCTTCGATAGGCACTGTCAACGACGAAACAGTTTCCTTGTAAATCTTGATTCATGACTTTACGATCTTCAATGAAGTTGCATATCCTAGTGCTACCACCAGAAATGTCGTGCCCGCCAAAATTCAACAAAGATTTGAGGATGTAAGTAGATTCCGGAGTGTTCAACTGTATCGAATGCAACTGTATCGAATGGAAAGAGAGAGAGAGAGAGAGAGGGGGAAAGAGAGGGAGAATCGCATATCCAAAAATACAAAGTCACCTTCGAATTAGTGCCTTGCAAAAATTTATTACCACATAGGGAAACCCACAAATAAAGCCGCAGTGAATATATTCTAAAATGGAATTTAATATCGTGATAATTAATATTCTTTATAACATTAATGACGAATCATTAATTAGATAATTTTTCTTATGTATTGTGAACTACCTTGAATATTTTTTAAATTAAATTAGTTAAAGAAATATCGCTCTAGATTAAAATTTTATCCATGCCCTGATTCGTTCTATATAATCATTTGCCTTTCAAC
>JACXIK010000020.1:47005-70830 GCA_014737385.1 Bombus superbus
ACTTCTGGTTTAAATATATTGCTACTTTACAATTTATCCACGCATTCCACTGTTTAACTACCCAAAAATAACTTCAATACTTTCCAAAGATGACAATAATTTTGAACGATCGCGAAATTACGTTTAGCTTCGTGCTATTTCTTGCGATCATTAATTTAATGTATTTTCACCAATCTGAGAGTGAAATATTCAAGTGATTGTAACAAAAGTAGAATGTTTTTAATTTATCTTATAGTAATGATGAAATTGAACGGAAATTTTACGCGTAAAATTAAGAGTTCTACCCGTAAATAAAACTAAAAAGGATTACTTGTTGTTGTTTAATTATTTCGAATATTGTGTTAATCCTTTTTTTCATGCGTTTAATTATTTTTTCTATTGTTCCAGCTAGATGGATGACTGTGACAAAATGGTGGATCGGCAAAAAGCACTACTGATGATGTTAATAGCTCTCTTAATTTATCCGAACGACATTTTTGGTAAGTCTCTCGCAAAAGAAAATTTTAATGAAACATTTTCATTTCACAATACGTATGACAAAAATAACACGTATGACATCTGTCAAAATACTACTTGAAATTTCGTCAACGATCCAATATAAACATACGAACGACACGCCACAATAATTGTCGTCTTATATGAAATAATCACATTTCTATCGACAAATATGAAACATAAGTATTTCAAATAATATCAAGTAATTTGACTAGTGTTCAACAAATAATACAGAAACAATAATCAATGCCATTTTAATATGCCTTGAGGTTTTGATACCGATATTTTCATTAATTTAAAAGATACCTTCAACATTTTTGAAAAGAGCAAATGTTGTTTTGTTAATCCTGCATTTTCTGAAATATTCTCGATACGAAGCTTATAAGAGAAGAGCCAAGGTTGATAATTAATGTTGTTTCTACTTAAGAATTGCCATTCTTTTATCGAATTTGTTAATATTTATAAGTATAATACAATAATAAGTGTAATACAAATAGAACTTACAAATTGATAATATTTGAGATTGCAATCTCAATTTGGTAAAAATTTTTAACACAGTCACAATATCGCCTAGCATTTAATCTTAAACCAAACACAAATGACGAATGTTTTGGCACACGATGAATCTTGTTTTTAACAAAAGTAGTTAAGTTTAAGTGGAAACAATTGAAGTAATTAACTGTATGTATCAGGTTCATTTCATTTGTTCGAATAATACTATATGATATGATATGATGTACACGCGAGCAACTTCTCCTCATCTATTTCACGAGAAAGGGAAACAAAATTATCTCAGCTTACGATATTCAGCAACCAGTTTCCGAGATAATCAATTACCGTGGAAAGTTATTTCCATAAGAATTTGAAAAACGGACAAAACACAACACTCAAAACACCCAGCCTGCTATGCTGTTCTCTTTTCACAGACAAACCAAATGAAGCGGCAACTTCCCAAAAATACTTGTATGAAGCACATTAAAAGAACGCGAAATCCATCATGACTGCAAATTTACGTGTTTCCTTTCTCCCACTGCTCTTCTCTTTCTTCGCGCTTCTTGCGATTTTTCTTAGGAGAAGTTTTCGAGATTTTCATGTCTATGTATGAAATACTTTTAGTAACGATTTAGATAAAATAATCGCTACTATAAAAGGAAATAGTTGCAAAAACGCGCAACAGTTAATTAGAGCGAATACAAACAGATATTCTATTATATTTATAAGTAATGTGCTAGAATGTGCTCCACAGTTAGCCAGATTCGTATTGTTCATTCGTACAAATTTCGATCATTTGGTGTGCGAATTTTAATTTCGTCAAAAAAAAAAAAAAAAAATATAATGTAACTAAAATACGACAATTTGTTGTCAAATATCAAATAGTGCAATAGATCGTTTTTAACAAAAGAATGCAGAGATATTCACCTGTAATGCGAGATAGCACTTAAATTACAAGCATCGTTTAATTTCTGCATATTCCCGTAAAAAATGAACTTATCCAATGAAAAATACTCACATTTCTATGTGCAGAGTGTATAAGAAGGAAGTGTAAAAGCCATCGTACCATGATTCCACGTCCTTGGCTCGGAAGAAATTTGTAAAAAAGTTCATGTAAACTTGACCTTAAACATGATCTTCAAGGTCAATCTTTTTTACGATTTGTAACAAATTCTACTCGTCACGAGGAATAAAGGTCTCAAAGGTACCATGAGTCGCAAATGATCCCTTCTTCCGAAAATAAATGTTAAAGTGTCTTAAACTAGCTTTATTCATAATATGTTTACATTTATATTTATATTTAATGAGAAAGTAGCGTATTATTTTCGAAACAACGGGAAATTACATATCAGCTCATGAAATATATCAGAATATAGAAATAATGTGTAGGAGACATTCCGTAACATTGCGAGTTTTAGCGACTATGTTAATAATTTAGGTCGATCCATCTACGTACAACAGTAGATACTATTTTCACTGCATCCGATAACAGAATGTAAACACGTTGTAAAGAAGGAAAATTTAAGAATTATTAAAACTTTAACATCTTTCTTCCGGAAGAAGGGGTCATTTGCAAATCATGGTTCCTTATAGACATTTGTTCTTATTGATGACTAGAATACGTTACAAAATCACGCGCAAGGTCAATTATGCACGATTTTTTTTACGATCTAAGAAAAAAATATGATTTTGTTGCTTTTCTTAATGTTTTCCTTGGCGGAAATGTCTGTTTTATCGCGTACTATGGCAAGATTTTCTTCTACATCTTTAGTTTCTGAAAAATGTAAGCAAAAAGTGGTGCGTCTTTACTTATCATTTAACAATTATCATTTAAGCATATGTAAATGCCTATTATGTACTAACAATCCATATTATTTTATCTGGAAGAGTCCAGTAAATTTTTCGTATCGAAAGGAACTGAATAGCTGTTACTGTAAAAGCGCTAAAAATCTCCACAGTAGAAAATTTACAATTTTTTAAAAAATTGATTTGTTTGAAAACTGTACATGGGTATTTGTCATTTGCGAATTCTCAAAAGTTTACAAGAATCGCCTATTGAAAGTTACAAAATTAGAAGAGCGTTATCCCAAGCAATAGTCACGTGCACATCCACTCGATAGAAATTTCAAATTTGATTTTCTCGAAAAAGGAGTCTTAAATATTCCCCTTTTTCTACTTAATCTTATATGTATCCTGTACCACCCGTCTGGCCTGACTGCGCACATACACACACACATACGCGCGCGCGCGCGGGTATTTTAATAATTTGTTAACGAAATTACGATCGTCCATGAATTATCAATTACTTGGGTAATTCTGTAAGCTCAAAGTACTTTCGTAAGTTCGACAAAGGTATCCAAACAGACGTTCAGAAGGAGATATAAATAAGACTTGAGTAAATCATGCTCATATAACGATTCTCGATAGGAACAGATTTATGAGAAATAATAATTCCGGCCTAGCTAAGGGCGGTGAACTTGTGAAAAGAGCAACGAGTGCAAAGGGTTCAGCATTTTCGTTATATCGAGTACTGAACGCCAATGGCCAACAGTGAAAGAGATAAATAAGATTCTGAAGGAAGGTGCAAATTGTTGAAGGGAGTCTTCTAGCTAATTGGAAACTTGTGCTTATCGGCTGCTTAATAAACGCAAAGCAAAAAGGGAGGGGCTATTCGAGTCAAGAATAAGTAGCTATACTCAAAAGCAAATTAAATTGAATCAATTCTGACTGTTATTTATGGCGTTGTTCGGGCGTACTTTTAACAGCTACGATGAAATTTTTTACGTTTTAAAGCGCAATCAGGATGAAGTGAAAACAAATAAAAGAAAAATGAAGAAATGAAAAATTGGCAATAGGATTCTAGGAAACCGGTATATTCTTCCGTTCTCTTTTTCCTTTCTCACTGAAGCAATAACCAATAATCAACTGCGGATGCATATTTCACTTTCTCCTTTCTCCTCTCCTATCTAATTGTTCACGAATAAAATTATGATGATTTATGTTTCTTAAGCAATCTTTGATCGTTCGTTACACGCCCAAACCACTTAATTTTTCATTTTGTCGTTCACAGATGGAGATTTTCCTGTTAGAACTTTCAAAAGTTAATATATAGCTGTATCATGTATACCGTTGTTTAATTTTCATTTTAATTCTGTAACTGTTTAGATACAGTTTCGATTAGCATAAGGCTAGAGCATAACATTTTTGCACTCACCTTGTGATTACCTTACAACATTAACAATAGCTATACATATACAAGAGGGTATTCTATCATAGACCTTTGAAATAGTCAATATCTTTTTCTTTGTCTTTCCTTAAGGAACATCATTTCAAAAGTGAAAAGCTCTTATGTCAAAAATTAAGTAAATAACCGTTAGCGCAGTAGTTATTTCTGGCTAGTCAAAACTTTTCAAATTTAGCGATTAAGTTAAAAAAAGAGGTGAAACTGTAATAATAATAAATAGTTTTCGGATATATTGCTGAAATCAATATTTTGAACAACTTTTACCTGTATATGTCATTATCGGTCGACCATAACTCTCGAGATACGCGCATGAAACTATCGATACCACCATAGTAAATTCTACCTATAATTGTGCGTTCTTAAAGGCATATGAGTTAGTATTGGTTGCCGGGAATCTTGTGGTGGACAGATATAATGATTTCTTTATTCTGACTTGCGTAAAATAATAAAAGTATTCTTTTCGTAATTTTCAATATTCAATATTCAATTATTCATTCGCCTATCACTCAAGCATTGCAGGTTGCCTCCTGATAACCAAATTGAAAAAGCTACTTCAAACCCGATACATCGATGACATTCATTTTTAATTGAATTATAACAGACATTTCTTACAGTTTCACACATGCAGTTGTACACAGAGCTTTACCCAAGCTCACCCCATCCTCCTTTGTATACATGAACAGAAAATTAGTGGTAGTTTTATAACAGGTCACTTTATCCGGCTGTTGACAACTAATATAGACGCATACGCTATTACGGACACGCAATTATAAGACAGAATTCACTGTAGTATATCGATAGTTTTTTGCAAATATCTCGGTAATTATAGTCGACCAACAGTTATATGTAAAAAAGAGTTACTCTAAACTTTGCAACACATTCAAATATCATCAAAGTCGGAAAGGACGTAGAACGTTCTATAGTTTCATCGAAAAAATAAAAGTGGATCCTGTACGTTCTAGTATTTAAGATAATGGAAAGCGATAGTTTTCGTAATTTTCTTCTGTCTATTCATAAATATTTGCAGTAAGGGTATTGCAATCCTAGGTTTTTCCTCTCCAGCATTGCATTTTGTCACACTTCTTCGGTAATCTACCGACAGCATAAGCTTGAGAATTCGAAGCATTCATCATATTGCTTTAGCTTAAGATAATAAAATATAAGATATTTTAGATTAGTATTTTATTTAGTTTTATAATTAAAATTATTATTTAACTTAGAATTTTTAAGGTAAATTCATTTTGAACATTTAATTCGGTACATAAATCTAAACATAAAAATTCTAAATATACTAATATCCGTTTGCAATGTCGCCGTAACGTTACAATGTAATTTCTGTCTTTTTATATTTTTCATTTCGTTAAATTATTGATTTCCGCATAACAACGAAGCCATACATTTGATGAATTTTCAATGAATAAATAAAGTTGATTGCGAGCCTTTAATAATTCATTTCTGTCACTTTTTAGATTTTTCCAATGTGCGTTTATTTCAAGCAGTTAAAAAATGGCAGGCTAGTGATGCGCATGAATTTCCATGTATGTACACGTACATATATACACAACACCAAATGGAATAACGTGGCTGCAAAATGCTTTCAAGCTACTTTCGAACAATTTTACGTGGGAGTGAAATGAAATCTCGTTTAATTTAATTCTACGAAAATAATTCTACGCCAGTTCCGCGATATTCTGCTATAATATTTAGCTGTTTTAGAGTGAATTACTTATGCTTCCAAATATCGTTAATCAAAACCATAAATACCGACTGTTTATCGTTTTGTATTCTTCGCACTTATAGAAGTAAAATGCATCAAGTAATCGTTCGGTTGCTATTATAAATAATGTCAATATAGATAATAAAATCCTGCTAGTTTTAGTAACAATTTCAATTTTTTTTCAAAAGCCTCGCATCTCGATCGAAAATATGAAATACAATATTGCATATCACAGATTTATGCTTTCCTTCATAGCGTATTCCTTTAATATTGTTTTCATTCGTTGTACCATGATCTATTTTACAGTTGAAGATAATAACAAACGCGAGGAAAACTTTTATTGCGCCTCGCGTATTTTTTGGGACGAGACAACAAATGAAGAAAGAAATATTTAAAAGTCGAACAAAGAAATGATAAACGAAATGATTTTAACCTCGATTGAAATGATCGTTCGGAAACAGAACGATTAACATGTTAACGACACATCGACAATATTAAATAAAGATTGATAATCGAGTATAAGGATTTTTCTTATTTTCTAGTGTCGTACAAACACGAAACTATCGCAAATTGGTAAAATTCTGCCGCATATTTAAAAAATATTCACATATTTCTGTGAAAGGTTGTATAAATTTTTCTCGCGTGTTCTTAAAAACGGTACTTGTCGCGGGCAAGTATTAACGAGCATGTTCTTATTTAATCAAAAGGGGAAACAATGCCTCAGTTGCTTACATAAGGCGCTCGTGTGCAACAGATTTATCCAGTATATAATCGCGCAACATACAACTATCTTTCGCGACCAAAACTTTGCACGAACAGCTTATTATCGAACTTTCCAAGATAGTTTATTGCTTATATTAAATATCGTAAAATTCTTCACTTCAACGGAATGTTCGCGTCAGGGTCGAATTAATATTTCCTGTTCCTGTTTTCTATTTCCTAATAAGTCATTGTATTAATCCTAACGCGATGAAACTTTCCTTTCGCATTTATCATGTCAATGTGTTTGCTTCCAACAAACTTTTGTCTCACTTTTTTTGCTTTATAGATAATTGCAGCCTGTTAGACAATGCAATGTGGTGACTTCATGATATAGCGAAGCATTTTTTTTCTTTTTTATTTATTTTATTTATATTTTACAATTTGTCCAGTAGGACATTTGGTAAAATCATATAGCTTAGTATGAATAAAAAAATAGCATGTGGATGGTTGCCCCCAGCGGGGTTCCATCTTCCAGGTTGTTTATTGGATTTCTATTGCGAGGTCTGTGGGATGCTTCTTCTTCAGTCTTCTTTCTATTACGGTTTTTTTCGTTTCAGCAACCAGCTGGTTTGGATGTGTTTCCAGTCTTTCTTTGTGTTTTGTTGCGTACCCGGCGATTTCCTCCTTGACTGTTGGAATCTTTAGATCCTTCCGTATGTCTTCGTTTCTGACGTACCATGGGGCGTCAACTATCGTTCTTAGTATTTTTTATTACTCATTCTCTATTTTGTTTATGTGGCTCATTGCCGCCGTCCCCCATAGTATAGCGAAGCATTGTATATATTTTAGTTCGCTCTTCAATTTTCTTAACAAGCCGGCTTGCAGCTCACATGCTTCACTTAGTAGAAGTTCATTTTGTTAGAGATCGGTCATTGTTCATATAAAAATTTACACAAGCGATTGGCAAAATCCGCAACATTGAAACGTACTCTATCCTACATTCAATCCTTTGCCAGTCCGGCAATTTCTATTTTTATTTAAGTTTATTAAACTTTATTTAACTGTAACCTTTATTTTTTGCGCATGACTACTATCATTATTTGCAATTTAAGTATTTAAGTGTAACATAAGTGAACATGACCGAAAATTAGCTTGTACTAGCGTAAATAATAACCCAAATCCAATCACGGTTCAAATGCAACGAGAATCTTAACTTGACTTAAACCAAATTCAAACTCATTTACCTACGAATTCCGCGCTATGATTCACTGTTCTGTGTACATAACCTCCCGTAGTAAGTCTTGCACAGCTTTTGAAATAATCAGTATGAATTTCGCTGCTCTTGACAATATGTTCCATTATAATCACAACTATTATCATCTTAAATCTTATTTTCGCTTGCGACTAGTTACGCGACTTACCCAAGTATATCTGGAAAACATTCGTAACGTTACAAGTTGACATGATTTGAAGGAATACCACGATCTTTCCGGAAAAACGAACATCTTACGTAAGTTCAGATAGCGCCCCACCTACAACTGAAGAATCCGCATTAAGGTAGCATGGAAGAGAGGACACTGAAATTAGATTCTCATCAACTATCAATCAGCAAGCATCAAAGCGTACACTGACAAACACCAAAACTCTGTTAGATCTTGCTTATATCATATATATATTAAAATATTCATTGTTACCAACTTATGAGTGCATTCAGTATCCGATAAAAACAATTAAATATTTACTCGCCGTTAATCCTGCGTATACAGTAAGCATTCATAGAACATTTCTTTCAACGATCAAAATTTCTTTGCTCCCGATTTAACAATAAGTAAACCGCTTAGGAAGATATCGTGGGAAATGTTTTATAGTTTTGACATATTTGACGCAGAATCATGCAAAATTGAGCGAATTTCGTGCGAAATAACGCTTTATAAATAATTTATGAATTGATTCAATCGAGCAGCGATATTAAGATAGAAAAGGGTTTGTACTAGTGCTCCGTCGTTCTGATATTCCAGTATCGGTATCAGATAGAAATTTAAGATTGATAAACTAGCTCGTCGAAGGATCCTAATATTTGTGGTATTTCAAACGGAGTCTAAACTTTTCAATCTCGCCAGTCAACCGCATTCTTCGCCTTGTTCTTACTTTAATCATGTCAAATGTAAATCATTTACCATCCCGCGCAAAAAAGATCGATGCACGTCTTATTCGATTAGCAACAAAAATCAAGGTTCTTGAATTTATCTTTACCATAAAACAACAAATTTCTATAAAAAGATACTGTTAAGACATTTCGAAAATAAGAGTACAATATAATATCAGATTCAACTTTTTATATTCATATTCTTTCGAATTCAAGAAGTAGAGTGCTGCCAAATTCATTAAAGTGACGAGTTCTATCATCAGTGAGAATTCGGTCATTCTGTTTCTGCAATTATCCAAATATGCAAATATTTTTGATGCCAAATTATAATTATTTAAAGTACCTACACTCTAAAGGGTACATATGAAACCTAGTTACTTCATTCCAATTTCTTTTTCAAAATAAACTAAAATATACATATAATATATGTCCGTCGCTCTTTGAAAAATTGTTCTATTTTACACACATTATTTCTTTTCCTCCATTTGAATGGAAAAAGCACTCTTTACGAATGACTCATGAAAATAGCTGGTACTCTTGTTCTCGGAGAAATGCAAGAAAAGTCCGTTTTTTTGCAACTTCTCGAAACCGGAACAGAACAAAGAATGTAAGCACATTGAGGGCCATTCGTGAATTTATACCGATCTTAAATTAAAAGAATACAAATCTTCCCGTTTTAAACTCAATACAAGAACCTTATTCCTTCTCGGTTGGGTGCTGAATGGACGTTTATTTCTCGCTTTTATTTCCACGTAATGCCGCCACCATCAATTTACTTTGCTCCCGGCCACTCAGCAGACTGCTTGTCCCACGGCAATTGTCACTTTTACTTATAATACTTTCTGATCTTATTATCGCTGTTATGAGATAAATAGGTCAAGCTTGTTCCCTTCAAGATCTCACGGCTTGATTCTGGGCTTATCTTTCCTCCGGAATCTCTCCACCCCTTTTGTCCTACAGTTTACCTCACGAGCGCTACCTTACCCTGTTGAACGAAAATGTGTCGTGCCTCTTATTTCATTACCTTGCGATTTCTCAGTTCGGCTCTTTTATTTAAACTTTCCATTCTCTCCTTCCTTCTCCTTCTCCTTGTCCCTTCTGTTCTTTTCTGTTGGTTGTTGTCGCTTAACATTTGTTTTCTTCCTCTCCGTATACTTTTGACATGACGCAGAAAAGGAGTTTAAAAGTCTCGAGCCTGGCAATGTCGAGCTAATTATTGTAATTTCATGCCCTTGGGATACCATCTGTCACCGGCAGCTTCTAATTGAAATTGTACTCTGCTTGTCAACAGCAGCTTTTGAGTAAGAATTTTGTACGACAGCGACAGTGCATCCAAGATTTATTCCGCTGCTTTTACATTCAAAGATGTAATTAATAATTGTCATGGGAACGCTGGCGAAGCGACATTTCTTTACCGCGTTGCATCGCATCAGATCGTACCGTTTGTGTAATTTCTGAGATGTCGATATCGTGGATGACAGTATAAAGAAAAAAAAGGAAATAATACTCTTATTTTACCTTAATACACAATTTTTTATCGTGACAGAATTTTAGTCTCTGTAATCACTCTGCACTTTAAATCTTTCTTCTGCAATTTCTCTGAAATTATTTATGACGAAAAAAAAAGATAATGTTTAATAAGGAGCAATCTAGCAAGGAATCTGATTCTTGTGATTCTTCGTCGGATATTTCTTGTTGTTTCGTTGAACGATTACGATAAAATATTTCGATCTATTTTTTGTATACCGCCAGAAAAAATTAGCATTATTGACCAGTGAAACGAAAAAACGGGTGACGACGAAGAAAGACGTACTTTAAATTCCAGATTACCATACCAGATGTAAAGAAACAACGAGCAATTACAATAATTACAAGTTACAACCAAATTGTATCCAGCAGACTAACAAAAAGTTACGATTCTTTGCTCGGAATTCAACGCTCTTGAAACAATCTTACAAAACCACGAAGCTTCTCGAGCAAAGTTGATATTGTAGTTACATGTATCTATGTAGAACGACATAAAGTTTTTCACCCGGAAAACAAGTTATTTTCGAAGAAATAAATTAATAAAATTGCAAAATTTTATACCGTTTCTTTTCACTGAAAATTACATGTAAATTAATACAATTAATACAATCAATTTATCTAGCAACAAAGGGAAAATTTAAATAAATGCTGATACGCTAATTTTTACGAAGAATATACGTATATATGAAATTACATTTTTTTGTTATGAATTAATTTCATATAAATAAGTTGAAAGAAATTATTATTTTTAAATCCAGTTTAAACAGTTGTAATTAGTCAAAAAAGTAAAATTAATAATGTATTATAATACATGTCGTAAATGCTGTTATCTGTATTGTTGCAAGTCGCAAATGAATTAAATGTTTGTATTATTGTAAAATATATTTCATATCGATACTTTGTCGTATGTGTTTAAAAATTTATGCAGTTGGGACTTTGTTAAAGGGAATATTTTTAATAGATACTTTGTTACAAACCGAATTTACTAATACACATCAACCGTACAACTGAAGCAAATAGTGAGTGTTGTGAAACTTAAAAATGTTTCATTATGCGTAGAACAAATATTCCATTTGCCAACCTAATAGCTTTACGAGTCTCGTGTAGGCAATATTACATCGCGTAACATAACCGTAGACCATCCAGCATCCAGATGGTCACCAGACACATCGATCCTTCTGGGGACGCTCAATAAACCTAAAGACATATCGTAAATCATCGTATTTTTAACCCTCAGGACGATCGAGTCTTTTGAGTTTCTCTTTTAACAATCGTGCTGTAAAACTGTCCCTAGAATTATTGCTCGTTCCAGAGGGAAACGGAAATCGCGGGTTTTTCCCAGAAATTAGTCCCCCACGACTAACGTTTGATCAGGGACGACCATCACCTCCCCACGCTCCAGAACCTTTTCGGCCTATCCAATTAGCATCAACTCACTTAGATACGAAAAAGGTCATCAGCGAATCCGCGTCTCATCACAGCCTGGACACACCCATCCAGAGTTTTCCTTCACAACAACGACACAGCCGAAAATCACTTTCAAGTTAACCGTCATACACGTAACTTCTGACAAGTCATTCCTCTTCACACTTACTTACTTCGTCCGAGTCCAACTAACGTCCTTTTAAGTCAGTCGGTTTACGAGTCCTTATATACGAGTGACACTCAGTTTTATTCATACGTCACCCGAATCATAACTACGTACGTCGTCCGAACAACGCCTTACGAGTCACATTATTTTCTACCCATTCATTTTAATTCATCAACTATAACGCTGTTCGACAATACACCTTGTAACAATAACATTGTAGAACTCTTGTAAATACGCGAGATAAGTGTTGTAAATATAGTGCATAGTAACCCTGTTAAACCTGTGTTCTAATCCACTAACCACCCCTATTGTCCTAATCGAAATAGGGGATCAATCGTATCGCGGCGTCGGTTATCAAATCGTAGCGAGAACTTACGCCTCTCGTTGGCGCGTTTCTTCGCGAACGCGTCTCTCCACGAACGGTTGAATAGGCAAATTTTACAATCGATACTGGAAAACTGCTAGTAAATTTTCAATGAGGAAGCATACATTGACACTTTATTATGATTGAAACGCATAACATTTAAAATATCGTAAATATCGGAATGCTTCAAAAATTGTATTCTCATATCAACGTTAAGCTTGCATGATGAAAAATATATATGTATCATTATTATTGTTATTCGCGTGCATATACCATAATCCTTTAGCATACAAATTCGGTTACAAGTTATTTGTGGGTGATATTACTCTATTAATATCATATTTGAAGGAAGATCGTGAAGGAAAAGGTCTATCGAATCACAAAATTTATTAGTGTATATTATTATGCGGTTAACACAGTTAAATTAGCCAAATGTTGTACGATGAGAGCTTCTTCATGCAATAACTTATGATTTTTCCTGAATGACACTATTTGTATTTCATGTAATATTTAACGTAAATATATTTAACATAAAAAGAGGTAGTATTAGGTTGCCCCAAAACTTTCTTTCGTTTTATAAGGAAACAGTAGATGCACGACATTTTTTGTTTTATATTATTTTATTAAATTATATATTATTCATTTTGTTCTATTGTGCATCTATTATTTCCTTATAAAACGAAAGAAACTTTTGGGACAAACTAATATTTCAGAGCACATAATAGTGCCATTTAATATTTTATGTGCTATTAGTAAGTCAAACATAATTAGGATAAATTTAACTGATTTTGCATGTCCGACAAATCGTAATAATATGTTGACCGTAGACAACTAAACGGAAAAATCGATGATGTGTATTTTCAAGGATATTACAAAGGTAATACTGATAGGGAGACCAGACAGCTGAGCAGTGTTACAAGTAAGAACGGGCACATAGATAATAACACAGAATTCTCAATGTACATTCTTAAATAATCTAATGACTTTATTACAGAAATCCGAAGTTTTAAATGCACTGCTGGTTTTATTAATGATGTGTCTAGCAAAAAAGAGGTTTGACGAAAGGTATCGTCAATATTACAAATATTATTTACAGCAGATAACAGAAAATTACTTATTGTGCAATTAAAAAATATATGTAGTGCTTTTTCTATGTGCAAAATAAATAATAGTGTATTTAAATAAATTAAGAGTTAATTCATTTCGAACCAACCATAATTCCAGGTTAGTAAAGTTCGATTGTATAAGTAGTTGATTGCGATGGTTATCAGTGGCCCGAAACAGCTTTAAGTCACCTGCAAACAACAAGAACCGGCAATATTAGCCTTTAACTGCGGAGTTTAGTTTCAAAAATCCCTCACGGAGTGTGGAAATAAAATCAAGCAATGACAAGTATACATATCGACCGCAGAGTAAATGCTCCTATTATAAATTTTACGAAAAAAGTAAAACAAAACGTGGAAGGATTACATTTTTATTCGATAAAAAATTAACAATTCATTGTTGAAAAAAGGTTATCTTTATTAAAAACATAAAAAATTGCCAAAAAATGATAAAGCAAAGTACAGAAAACAATTCGGGGAATAGCCGATGCATTGGGGAAAATAATTAACTCAATTTATAAAAAGCAATACATTATACGGAGTATTATGATATTACTATAGAAATATATATACCAAAGAAGATAATCAAATAATAAAACTTCTGTTTTTTCAAACCTTTTTTTAAATAAATTACATAATAGTTCTACTGGAAGTATAAAGCGAACATACCACGAAATATCATTTATGTTACTTTTTACTAAAATTTTGAGTTTTTATAGTAAATGATAATTCTTTATTTCACACGACGAATATACACGTCAACTGCTCTGAAATAAAGTTTCGGATTGACGTGTATACACGTTGAGCGCAGTTAACTTGTTAATATAAGTGTTGATAAAAATATTGTACTACAATGTCTGTTACGGCGTAGGGCACACGCCGCGGTACCCCAAGACGGTCAAGATGGTCGGCAGATGTGCAAGACCCCTTTTTAATGGGACGAGCAATAAACTTAAGTCCTCTATCCCTCCATTAATTTTACCACCCAAAACGGTCAAGCAAGTTGGGTAAATATTTTCATCAATTACATCGTAAAACAATTTAACTTTATTGCTCGTCCTCGACATAACCTGGAAACGACTGGTTTTTCCCAAGGGTTTCCTCACCTTCTCCCACGTCAATTTTTGTTGCAAATCCGCTTTCTCCGCCGATTCCTGGACACACCCAGGAATCGTGCTCGCCCATTATAAAAAGCCAACAGGCGAATTCACAGAAGCTCAGAACTCTCAAAGGTCTCACGTTGATATTGTGTATTAGTCACCCAGTTGATCCAAAACTACGACATTGTGTATTAGTGTATAAAGTGTTGAAAATATAATTAATATCCCTGTTACGTCTGTATCGCAATCATCTAACCACCCCTATTCTCTTAAACGAAATCAGGGACTCATCGGTGCCGCGGTGTTGACTATCGCAGTCATAGTGAGAATTTACAACTCTCACGGACGCTCCTCGTCGTGATTGTGTCTCTCCGCGACCGTTGAGTAACAATGTCTTTTATTTTATTCTTTGTTTCATATATTTTCATATCTTTTTTCGCTAAATAAATAAATTTTATAATTGTTTTTTTCATGTTAATAACAATTGATAGTAATTGAATAAGATCAGAGAAAATATTTGTGAAAAAGGAAAAGTAACAAAAGAAATTTTTGCTGATTGATAATGGTTATTGGTAACCAAAATAAAATTCGAGTAATAATAGTTATTGCTAACCAAAATTAAATTTCTGACATCGATAATGATTGCCGGTAGCAATAAAAGATTAATCATTTGTAACGATTATTTATAATAAGAACAATTACAAATTAATATCATTTAATCATTCAATTTTTTGAGAAATTTTGTTGAGATTTACTGATAACACTTCCAGTTAAATAAAAAATTATTTTTACTCAATGACTTTTTTCCAATAAATGTTTAAAATAGCTATTATTTCATCTTCTGAGGAAATAAATCTATAGTGAGCGGCTTATTAAAGATTGACCGAAGAATCCTGAACATTATAAATATACATGATTTCAGAAAACCTGTGATATTAAGAACACAGTTGTAGTTACAGTTATAATCAACCAATCCGGATCATCTCAATATACAGATTCAAAAAATTGAACGTAGTACGTAGAAAACGACGATTTCAAATATATTCTGTATGAAAACAGTGAGAAACTAGAGCTTCGAATTTGACATTAATTAGTGCATCCTATAACTTAGCGTTACATCATAAAAATTCGTCGAATTCTTTTTGGAAATAAATTTCATAATTTTCATACTGTTTTCCGTAAAGTAACGCACGCGAAGGACATGAGATAAGATGCGCATAACTTCCAAATTTATCAACGAAGAACTCATGGGAAGTTAGGGTTAACCGAGTACCCTTTAATATCGTACGAAATGTAAGGCATTTAATATTACGGGCATCGCACAACCATGGCTCGTTTATTCTGTATCAAATCATCCTGTAACGCGCTGCGTCACCAAAATTGAACATGAAGTTCGATGTATAACTGCACCAACTACTAAAGCATCTGCTCTGCGATTTCAAAATCTGTGCCTTTAGTGCCCAAGGAGGACTGATACGTTCTCATTCTTACGGATAAACATATGCAACGATATTAAATATAATCTTTGTTGTATTTTCATTGACAAGTGTAGTAAAGATCATACGGAAATTTCACCGAAATACAAGAGAATACAACACAGACTGACTGTTAATCGATTTATGGTTGATCTAGTGATCGTTTATTGTTATTAGACAATTTGCACGTGTGTATATGCCGACAATAAATTAACTCGAATGATCTATAAAAGTATTACATAAATGTGCTTCAAACTGGTCGCTAGTACCGAGCGTCCAGAAACAAAGGTCTAACAAATCATTTGATCAATCATCATCTAAGCAATCATGAAACATTTGGCTGTGAGTTAAAATGAAATAAAATAACCTTCTCAAAAGTAGCATGTAACGTTCCATGACGGAACTTAATCTAACCCAACAGCTCTCTTTATAACGACTATTTCGGATGCTTATCCGTTACAAAATTCATTTTTGTTTTGTAATTTTAATTTGCATAATTACTATACATGTTAAAAAGAATTTGTATACTTTATTCGGTGAATTTTAAGAAGCATAGGATAATAGAAGCCCGCATGCATACATATGTATACAATGCAGGGAAATAGATGAAAATAGAGGAAAGAGGGAAAAGATAGCAACATCATTTCTAGGAGTAAAATATTCGAAACGCCTAGGACTTGCACGCATCAAGCTATCAAATAATAAATCATAAATAATGGTGGCTCGTTAAGTATCAAAATAATTTAACAACGTTATTACATATGAAATCCACTAAGCACACTTGAATATTATTCCGTTTCCGAAATCGTGCACCATTCTATCGTTTCTGTTCCACGTATTACCAAAATTACAAAGAAGGTCATGACGAAAACCGTCCTATTCTCATCTTCAGCTATTTTATTAAACTGAAATAGAAAGAAATTCTATGTTTTTAATTTTATACGCTATTTTATGAGACCAGATTCAGATATCAGTCGTTTAACGTTCCTATAGATTGTTGTATAATAAACATTGTTTCGAGATGACACACGCCACAAATATAGCTTGTTTTGTAATGCAACGTTTTCAATTAAAGTATTCGAACTACTAAAATCGATACGTTTTCCTTTTTGCGTAAAAAAGAGCTAAATAACAGCACAAACTCTTCTACATCTGCTAATTAATTAGAACCACGGACTTTTCCAACCCTCCGCGACTATGAAATAATCCGTTTACTAGACAAAACTTATCTCGTTCCTTGCTCTCTAGTTCGATCATTCTTTACCAAGTGTACCTCACTTAGTAAATGAATATCATGTCTTTAAATTGCAGCGCGCAAGATATGCAAATCTAAAAAGTTTTTCACGTGCATCGTACCTGTTTCAGGCGGTGCTTTTCCACCCGAATTCGCTGATACTATCCAAAATGTAACGGTATCGCTGGGAAGGGATGCAACTTTTACGTGTCTGGTCAATCATTTGGGGGGCTACAGGGTAAGTTGCCCCTAGTAAAAATTCACGCGCACACCGGCCAGATTGTTTATTCGTTTAACTATTTTCCCTCGTCTACACTATCGTTTTATTCATTGTAAAAGGGAAAATTTAGGAAAAATTCATTAGGAGTCGCACTTATGAAATTGCATTTTATTCAAATCTTTCTACGTCTCATTGTCAGACAAAGAATCGTAGTAGCCTTTTGCAATAAATTGGAAGTGAATTCGTTTTATATAATTTTCTTTCCAAATTTTTCCGAAAGAAAACAGTTTATAACTTTGTTTTGAGGAGTTTTTTCATACAATCATAGAAAATAATAAAGTATTTAGAAATGTCTTGTATCCTATATCTCGGCGCAGGTAATGAAAATGCAGTCAATAGTACAGATCCGAAATAAATAGCTTATTAAATCTGTGACTAGTCGGTATAACATGTGCTTGAGAACTTTCTTAGCGCAATTCGTGGTTCAAAATCTACGTCTTCCGGACTGAATACGTACGTACCGAAAGAAAAATCGATCACTCCTTCTTTTACCCAAGTAAAGCATCTTTGCCAAAAAAACCAATTCCTCAAACAACATATACATATACCACTAAACTGACAAGTATTCTTCTTGACTCGATATTCTTCGACTTCCTACTGTCTCATCCTTATATTTGAACACACAAATAGAGCCATTTGCCCTGTCGTATTGGATTTCATATGGATTGGATTTCACCGTGAAGGCAATTATGTTACGCATCGTCGGTTGTACTAATACAAAGTTTCTGTTTACCTTTATTAAAACTGTTATCACTCAGTTTCATTATCGTCAATTTTCGGGGCCTTACCATCTTCTACACTGTCAACATTTAAGCTAGCAATTTTCAAATAGAATAGAAACGACCAAGCGAATAAATTGATGTTTGCTCGGTTAAAACAGGGAACAACTTTTATCCTATAAACTATACATATTTGATAACACGCGTGAAAAATTGCACGGTTTACCTTACCGTAAATGAGGGCCGTCCGTTTAACGCGCGTTTGAACTTCATCGAAATGGACAAATGAGAAGATGGATAATAGCAAAGAGGCGACGTCAAAAATTCAAAGGGTAGCTATTCACAGAAGGTGGGCGCGAGGTGTTGTGTAGCAGCAAACCTGCTCCCTCTCGTTAAGAACGCTTTGGCATAGCTATAAAGAGATAAATAATCTAGTTACGAGCGTCTAATGATACTATGCGACAGTAAAGTGGTAACAAGCAACTGCAGCTAATTTTTTATTTAAAACTTAATGCCACTTAAAGTCACAGTAAGTCCAACAATGCAGTTGAAGCATGCATACACAATTTCTGCTAGATCGTTTTGTAATACAACAACCCTCTATCTGATCAAATCTTAGACCAACCAATTAAACTAACTGTATCATATTCTAAAAATTCCAATAGAATTGTTCAAGTTGCAGATTTATATTTGAAGCGTCGGATATAAAACTAATATTATAGAAGAGACATTGTTAAAAAGAACAGAGGACAAAATCTCCATCCGTATGGAATTAATTTAATTATAACAATTATGTATAACTCCGATTCAAATTCAATATTTTTAAACGCTGAGCAGATTAACTCGGTTTCATAACTAGCCGTGTGAATTTCTGGATCTTATACATAGGTACGGCGAGAACAAATTTCAACTACATTTTTCTAGGAGAGAGAAAGTGAGAGAGAGCCATTCTCCGTTAAACAATTTCGAACACCATTACGACATTGCTCCAGTACACACGGCAACTCCTTTTCTATTAATACGAGCGTTCTCGAGATCCCCATAATACACCTCTGTGACTTTCCAAGATTTGGAATATTCTAAGGAAAATGCAAATATCGCTCCGAAGTTTGGCCAAGGAGATAGAAGACGCATACGCTCCGCCTATACGTGTCTCCCCGGCCGTGTCATACGTATCCGGCTTGTTTGCATTCCGTATTCGGCCTGTCTATAGGGAAATTGCGGTGTTCATCGAAATCCATGAACACGCCTGTGCCCTCTGATCGTTCTCGTTTGCTCGGTGTGCTACCGTTTCATTAACCCTTTCGATCTGACCGGCTTGAGGACTTACATTTGACTAACAGGTTCAACCTACGTGGCTTTGGCTCTAGTAAATTGCTCGCTAAATTAAATTAAAGCCAACTTCATGAAGCCGGTATCTCTCCGAGTAACCGTCGTTTCATTGCGCCTGAAACACTGCTTTATGAATCTTTCTTTCTGCTGGAATTAGAAGCTACGTAATGATATGATCAATTGGCATCGTACGACACAACTTTTCCTTCAAGTTGTTTGTTTCTGAGAAAAGTTATGGTTAAAGAATAGGACAGTAAATCGAGTATAAGAGAATAATAGATCTTCTTCGCGATATCATGCGAAGAATGGTACGAAACTTTCCATTATTTTCGTGGAATCGATCTTATCAAACGTTTAAAATATCGTATCGACATTAAATTGTCAATTTAGTCGTTTGCATCGTTTTTCTTGTAATAGATAAATATTTCCGTAGGTTGGCTGGCTGAAAGTGGATACTAAGGCGATCCAGGCGATCCACGATCACGTAATAACTCACAATAACAGGGTCTCCGTATCTCATAGCGATCATACTACGTGGAATCTTCACATAAAGAACGTACAAAAGGAAGACGAGGGACTCTACATGTGTCAGATTAACACAGATCCGATGAAAAGCCAGGTAACCTTATCATTTCATTTCTTTGAAATTGTTCTAGTGCGATTGTGTATAATAGTAACAAAAGTTTCAACTAAATTTTGTAAACTATTATGTAAAGGATGAACTAAAAATAGATAAAAGTGATAGTTCAAGAAACTAGTTAATTGGAAATGTCGTATTTCGGACATTTGCTTAAATATTTAACTATGCAAGTTTTTCCTATGCTAGAAACGGGTTATTTATAAAATTTAAGCACAAATCGCTATCAGACACAATTAATTGGTTGCTATTTTGGGCATTGCCATTAACTAAGTGATTGAAATCAGAACTTTCTGCGATTTTACGCGCAGTTTAACCGATAAGATGAATCGTGATAAGCCGAGAAACTTGGTGAAATAATTAATTGGAAATCTACATTATTTGGAACAGTAAAGTTCTAGGATGCATGTCGATTGTAGGGCACGTCAATTCCAGTTAGGCGTACGCCGCTACACGCCTTCCCGATACGATCTTTTACAGTTTACACGATACCTTTGCTGTGACTGATTGAATTTGCATACTTTAATTTATCAATACGCAATTCGCATACGAACGAATATATATATTATATATTTATACATTCCCATAAATATAATGTGTCGAACTGTTAAAATGATCTGCAAACTAATAAATAATTATTATCATTATCTTAGTGAACCTTTAAATGGCATAAATAGAATATTATCGAGTTATTTCAACGGAAGCTGTGTTCATGTAATTCTGACTACGATGCAGTATTAGTTGAATTTGTAACTAATCAAGTGTACGGTGATACGTACATTCTCATATTTCTGGCAGTTCCTAATGATTTTTATGATTAGTTCCGTGGTGGAAACGTATAGCAGCTACGCTATTATTATCTAAAATATGAAAATTTGGGAACGGAGACGAGAGTGGAGACGGAGAGTTATTAGTTACCTACGATGTTACAATCTTTGCAAGTATTGAAGGTATTCCTCTAAAAGCTCCAGAAGCATGGCATACCAGAAAATCTTACAAGCTGTGTCACCTAGTTCAGGAACTCTCGCTTATGAACACCTTGGAAATAACACTAAGCTACTTTAACCGTAGCAAAGGGCAAACTTTTTTAAATGCTACTTAATCACGTGTATTTATATTGTTATTAACAAAAAATTTATTATAAATCTTTTATCAGTATTTTTTATTTAAAAAGGTCTCAGTTAATTCTTTTTTTTCTTATACGTATACGTAACAATTTTTTCTAATAATTTGAACAGAACATGAGTTATTTCAGAATTTGCAGAATTGTAGAACTTGTTTCCAAAAAGTTAAATTCCCTTATCAACGATCAATGACATGCGATGATTACGCAGCAATCTAAATGCATAGAATTTGTATTTTGCATAAAATAAGATTTCTATTTTTACCCATTCCACCAACTTAGTCTCTTTTAGAAGCGTAGAAGGTAAAGAACCTTACATAAAATTGTCGAGTAGCCAGACGACCCATTTCCTTTCCACGTTAAAAATTTCAACGCATTCATGAACACAGAATTCACGGTGGAATAAAATTTCACTCTTGAAAAAAAGGGATATAATGCATTTTCGATACCAATAAAGCCAGTAAAAATTAGGCCTTTTATGTAATTGAGAAATGACTGTCGCATCCTATTTAAGCAGTCATGATGTTTTTGAAAAGTACAATTCAGAGGAATCTTTTTCGTAACTTTTATTGATCTTTCTTATATTTTCCAAATCCTTTGCCGTGTTAGATTAATAAACATTCTGTAAAAGTGTAGTATCATGGAAATATTGTCTAAGAAAAATTCGACAAAATATATAGCATAAGTGCCGACAGGCCGAAAGGATCAGGAAACTCCACTGGGCCATGCAACCCATCAATACGGCCTCGGCCCTTGTGTCAAATAGTTACTCCGAAGAAGGCGTACGTGACTACGATCGCAAACGGTTACGGAACATGTGCGTGGTGGAGGTATGAAAGATGACAAAGGGATATTCGAGGGAGAAAGTCGATTAATCGTCAGTCGTTAATTGAGAGTCCAGTTGCGAGTAGTTGAGAGTGAGTTGCGAGTCGTCAGCCAAGTTGAGAGTTAGTTGCGAGCGAGTTGAGATGACTACGAGTGTCTTGTAGGTAACATAAAATGATTTTAATATTTTTTCCTTGGCTTATCGGGACAAGTATCGCAATAATAAGCTCTTTCGTGTCTTTCTCCTGCTTTATTTCGATAAGAACACACCTTACAATCCTTTTTTGTTCCGACTACAATACATGGAGCTTTCCATTTAACCGAATTTCATCACAATTAGCAGTCGACGTCGATGCTCGATTTCGCGGTTGATCAACGCGATCAACGCCGTCCATGAACTTGATATAATTTATAATTTCATCTTAGACTAACACTTCACACTTTTCAACAAACAATATAAAGAGCTAAGGAATCTATTTACGAACCAATACTGCGCTCTCATTGGAGAGGTCGAAATCTAGCATAAATGGGGACTGGTGATTCTCACTCTCCATTCGAGTTGCCACACGGAACGCCGTGGTGACTCAGAGTCGCCTCTCGAGCGCTAAGGGTTAATTGTTAGTTGTGAGTTGTGAATTATCAGTTTAGTTGTATTAGTTATATCATTACATTACTGCATTAAGTTCATATTAAATAATCATCGTTTCCTGTTTAATCCATTATAAATAATCCATCTATCAATAAATTTATCATACAAAACAGAAATCATTAGAAAACCCTAATTTCTACAATTCTGATGATAAAAATATAAATACTATAAAAGTGACCTCGATTATCCATTATTAAAATTACAATGTATCTATTTCTTAATTAATATTTACATTAAATACATTATTATGTTTTAGATTCTGGTAAAATATAATATGTCGATATTTTGTAACAATAAAATTTCTATAAGTATTTCAATATTATGTTAGAGAAGTTTACTGTGAGTATAGACGCAACTTTCATTTGAATTGCTTCACTATTAAATATGGTTGGGAGATCTATATTTTAAGGCACTGCAAACTACACGAATTTGTTAAAACAATAACACATTTTTTAAAATAGCGTTAGTTTTCTTGATATAGACATTTTCGTAATAAAACTTTTATGTTAATTTACAAATACTCCAAGATCTCCAATTTCCCCTTAACCTCCTATTGTTGTTACAAAATTTTTCTTTTATGAGCTACTTTTCCCATTGGAGGTGCTTATGAAAGTAAGGTGCTACCACCAGAAATGTCGTGCCCGCCAAAATTCAACAAAGATTTGGGGATGTAAGCAGATTCCGGAGTGTTCAACTGTATCGAATGCAACTGTATCGAATGGAAAGAGAGAGAGAGAGAGAGAGAGAGAGAGAGAGAGAGGGAAAGAGAGGGAGAATCGCATATCCAAAAATACAAAGTCACCTTCGAATTAGTGCCTTGCAAAAATTTATTACCACATAGGGAAACCCACAAATAAAGCCGCAGTGAATGTATTCTAAAATGGAATTTAATATCGTGATAATTAATATTCTTTATAACATTAATGACGAATCATTAATTAGATAATTTTTCTTATGTATTGTGAACTACCTTGAATATTTTTTAAATTAAATTAGTTAAAGAAATATCGCTCTAGATTAAAATTTTATCCATGCCCTGATTCGTTCTATATAATCATTTGCCTTTCAAC